>JABUQX010137218.1:20000-32426 GCA_015478945.1 Trachelipus rathkii | reverse complement strand
TAATAATTATTATAATTATATGTATAGATTCATTTATAGCGGTATAAGTTATTTTAATATTATATAATTATCTGGCGTGTGGACTGATAGATCTGATTAGTGCTTGAATATAAATTATGGATATATTTAATTATAGAATATGATCTATGGTTAAATCTATATTATTTAATTATTATGTATAGATTCATTGAAAACCGCATACCTCTATTAATATGTAGATGATGTATTCGAGAACCGCTCCGGAAAGAAGAGGCTTTACGTATATAATATTATCTTATTATTATAAATATGGCCAATACCAATTCCCTACAATATTATTCTATTTTAAAAGTGCATAGCGTGTAGAAATAATTTTAGAAATAAATTATTATTATCTTGTTCCCAACCTATTCCGGGTGATTTACTTTTATTTCTATCTATTGATTATAATTATTACATAATTTAATAAATTTAATTATATTCATAAATTATTATAAATACAAATATAGATTATGTATAATTATAATTATACAATAATAATAAATAAATATTTTAAATATTTATATATCATTCATTAATGAAAAATTAATATATTATGAGACTATAAATATATATTAATCATATAATTGCGGCACAATCTCTTTAAGTATAGCAGTATCGATTCATTAGTTTTTTCATTAGTTTGTAATTTAGTATATCATATTATTATCATTATATTATAAAACCTTCCTATAAAATTAAGTTCGAAAAATCGATTACATTATTCATTCGATATAATAATCTATTATTATCCTATTATAATTCATTGGATTATATCAATGGATAAATTATTTTATACACTTAAATCGATTATAAATTAAATATTGTCGAATACAACGAATATATTATAATTCATTAATTATTGATATTTAGTCTGCTGTAAAGTGTAAACTTATTATTTATATGGCCTATATTTCCAACCTGACTTTATAACTAATATGCCAGTATATAATTATATAATTATAATGAATGCCACTTACACGAATAATAATTATAGAATAATTATAATAATGGATATTTAATGTCAAATAATAATTATAATAATTATAATAATTCCTATAACAAATATAAGTTATAATTATAATTTATAATATTATAATCCTTAAAATATACACATTATAAATATATAATCGAGTATAATTATTAATTTAAATAATACATTTATAGTAAAATTATTATTATTATAATATGTTCTAATAAGTAGGAACATTTCTAATAATAATAATATTTGTTTGCATAATAATTCATAAATTAATAACAATAATATTTTAATAATACAATATAATTATATCTAATAATCTTTTAAGTGCTAATTTGAAGAAGAAGGAATAAGTGCAGAAGAATAAAAAATATTACAACTTATTATAAGTTTTTGTGAAGAGGTATAATTACTAGACTATAATATAAAATTAATAGCTATAATAGATAATGCGGTTATACTTTTAATTATAAGCCAGCACACATATAGGTTTATATCAGCCAATCCTATCGATAGAGTGTGTCGGGATTGATGATGATAATAATACATTTTTTTTAGTTTTGTATAGTTTTTTAGCTACATACATGTTGCTTTCGGGAGCTCTTATACTTTTTTCTAGCTGGTTTTTATTTTAATTTTTTATTATTTGATATGCATTTAATATCTATCCTTATTATTATTATATTGATTTTATTAATCGCAGTATGATATTATTATTATGTGATTATTATGTGATTATTATATTATTATGTGATTATATATTATTATTATTTAATTATATTATTATTATTATTATTTATTATTATGTCTATTATTATTATTATTATAATATTCATTAATATTAGGTATGTGATTATTATAATTATTATATGATTGAAAAGGTATGATTATCCATCTATAATTATATTATAATTTTTTGATACATATTATATATTATTATTATTATATCATATATAATATTATTACAATTGTATTTAATAATTACTATTTTATAATTATATATGTATAATTATTATTATAATTTATTATCATGCATTACCACTAAAAAATTTCTTATAATTTATATTTACTAGTTTTCATTATCTACTCAATTTTGTAACATTTATAATTTATTACAACTTCAATAATTATTAATGATAATTATAATTATAATTATATACTGTCTATAATTATAATTATAATTATAATTATATTTACATTATAATGAGTACCTTGTAATAAACACGTTTTTATAATCGCCTGATAGATTTAATAGATACTAAAATATAATAAAGATATAACTAATAGTTTATAATAATTACATTGATAATTTAATAACAATAATTTTATAATAATTACAATAATTGCGAAATATAACTAAGTATAATAATAAACTAATTCGTATCTCAATAATCTTATAAATAATTTTTCACTAATGTACCACCTAATGAAGCCATTAAAATAACCCAAACTTATTTAAAAGATAATAAAATACGTTAGCAGTACTACTATAGTAATGTAATGCATCTTCAAATGTATATTATGGTAATACAGGAGATAATTCTTATATTATCTAGAATTATACCTCTTATCCTTTCTATCAATGCATTCACTATATAAAAAAAATTTTTATATATTTATAATAAGTATATTATATTCGTATTGAATAATGTATTTCTAAAAACGTTTTTGTTAGTTTTTACTGGAAATTATTATTTTTTAGTACAGTTTTAATAGGCCCTTAAAGTTCTATTAAAAATAAAATTATTCATTACTTTATTATTATTATAAAATTATATATTATTATTATTCATTATTATTATTATAGTAGATTGGCACTGATAAATTTTTCTTGGCCAGAACCTACTATTATTATTTTATTATTATTATTATTAAAGTACAATTTATTTGATAGATTAATATCTCATAATTCATTATTATTGGTGACCCTGCACCCCGTGAGTATTATTCCAATTATATATGATTATTAATATTAATTATAAGTAACAATTGATCTATATCGTAAAATTAAGCCCATAATCACATAGTATGATTTTTCATACAGTTATTATCAAACAAAAAACCGTGTTAGTAATTCGAAACAAAAATAACATATTTATCATAACACCATCAGTCAACACTTTGATATATTATTATTTTGTTATAATTTTTTTTATAATTATTTTTATAATCTTATTATATTAAATTATATACAATTATTATATCCAAGTTATAATATTACTTTGAAGAAAATAGATTTATTATATCATATAATTATTTTATATAGATATATACATTATCATAATTATTAATATAAATATTATTATAATTATATTATAGCGTATTAATTATTATTATAGATTGTTCTTATAATTATTAATTATAATTATTTATACAATTATTATTATAATTACTATTATAATTATCATTATAATTATTTATAATAATTAAATTAATTCATATGCTATAATTTTTATTATAATCTATATTATGATATAAAGGGATTATCATGGCCAATTTTTTATTACAATTATTATTTACTTAGTTATATATACATTATTATATATAATTTTATTATAATTATCTAAATTAATTATTATTATAAATTATTATCTTATTTATCAATTCTTATAGATTCATAACTTAGATACTATGCAAATTCCTAATTAATAATCCCAAACAACAATCACTACAAAAAAAACACCCACAAATCAAAACCAACCCAATATAAAATCACAACACTAAAATAACGACCACAAACCCAATTAATAAAACATACCCCAATCACACATATACGTACCACATTTAAAATACATATAATCAACCACACCCATACTCACACCCCCCATACATTTCTCAAGACTACTGAGACTTTTTAATTCATGTATAAATCTATTATAATTATAATCATATAAATTATATAATTCATAATTACAATAAATTATATATAAACTATAATAATAATAATAAATAATAATAATAATCTATAATTATATTTATTAATCCCAATCTACGAATATCATCGGTCCGAACATAACCATATAATCAATATAATCTATATTATATATATTAATTTATAATCAACATATCAATGGTATAATTATAAAGTATGAATGTATAGTTATAATCTATAATTATTATAATTATAATTTATCTATATAATGTTATAAATAAATAATATAAAACACTATAATAATTATTAATATCTATATATTATTATGATAATTAATAACTAATTATAATAATTACAATAAATATACTAATTATTAATAATCAATTAATTGTCCTTCGTATATAACTAATTATAATTAATTGATAATTATTATAATGATTATAAATTTTATAGGATTATTGCAATAACATAAGGTATAATCTATAATAATAAATATAAATAAAACATAATCTATCAAACTTTTTAAATTAACTTCCCAAAATGTATTAATGTATGTACCAAAGATAAAATTATGAATGTATAATTATTAGAAATAATAATTCATTATTAATAATATAATGTTAAACCATTAATAATTATAATAATAATTTTTTATAAGTTTTTTTCGAAGTTATGTGATTTGTTTTAGCTAATTGTACCAGTGTAGTATTTTGTAGCTTTGGGTTTTATATTAATAAATTCTTTACCCTAGTGTTGATTATCTATACCTTAGTTTTAGTTTAGCTTTAGCTAGTTTTGGTATTGAGTTTTTTGTAACTTTTCTTGATCTCTTAGGTTCTTTTTGTAGGGACGTTAGAACTTGCTCCTTGGCTCTACGTTTAATAACTCGTCTACTGTGGATATTATGTAATATGCTCATTTTAAAAAGTTGATCCGAGTTAAGTTTGGAAGACTCCGCGTTTAGAGCCTCACACAAAAAACCCTGTCAAAAAAGAACCCCAACACGGTCTTTACCACGGTAATGTCAAGGGTTAAAAGGTTGTTAATCCTAGTTCTTGGCCACTTACATTGGTTTAGCTCTGCGTATTTTTTGATTAAAAAGATTTTTAGCTAGTTTTTGGTTAGTTTTTTTAAAAAGTTTATTGTTAATTTTTTTACTTGTTTTTGGTTAGGTTTTTAAATATATTTTTGTTAATTAGTAAGATTTTGCGTTGGTTACGTTCTAGGTTTGTTGGTTAGTATTTTTTGCTACCTTTTCAACAGATTTCAGCTGACTTTTTTGCGACGGCGGGTTTAGTTTTATGTAGTTTATTGGTTATTTTAGCTATTTTGTTTCTTGTTGCTTTTTTTTGCAAAGCTTTTGGTTAGGTATTTAGCTAATTTCTGGTTAGTTATTTAGTCTACTTTTTGGTTAGTTTTAGTTATATTTTTATCTAATCTTTATTTTAGGTTTTTAGCAGGTTGTTGTTTTGTTGTTTTTTTTAGATATTTTGATTAGTTTTGTTCTGCAAGTGTTTCTAATTCGTTTAGAAAGTTATTTGGTTTTTCGTGCTGATTTCTTGAGCGTAGCTTTCTGGGTTGATTTTTAGCTTGTTTTTTGCATACTTTTTAGCGTTCTTTTGGGTTAGTTTTTTAGCGTTTTTTTTGTTTTTTAGTCTTTATTTTCTTTTTGACTAATTTTAGCATGTTTTCAGCTGGCTCTTTGTTTGCGTCGGTATTGGTAAGACTAGTTCTTTGTTAGCTTTATCTCGAGCTAGTGTTTGACTTAAGTTTTTGGTTAGTTCTTCTGTGTTACTTTTTTAACAGCTTGTCTTTGCATTTTGTTTATCCTAGCTACGTTTTTTGGATTAATTTTTACAGCTTGTTTTATGGTTTAGTAATTCTATTCGAGTGTTTGGCTACGTTTGTAACAAGCTCTTATTGATAGCTGTTTATAGCATATTTTTTGTTATTTATATTATCATAGAGTTTTATAACTTTCTAGCTTCAGGTTTTGTTTAGCTTTTTTTGCCCCTAGTGAATTTGGTTAGCTATTTCAAAGCTATTTCTTGTGTTAGTTGAATTATCGTTAAAGATGTGTTGTATTAATTTTTTATCTAGATGTTACTTTTTAACTCTACGTTCTCCATAATTTAGTATTTTAGCTATTTTTTGGTTAGATTATGTTATAAAACTTCTGGTGGCATTTAGTTATTACCTTAGATTTGGATTAGGTTGAGATTAGGGAGGTTTTTGGTTTTGTTTTTTTGAGATTATTTTTTGTTATATATTTATTCTGCTCTTTCGGCTATAACTCTCTTTAAGATTTTTATACTAATGGTTTGGTTTGTTTTTAGCTCAGATTGTTAGTTTGTTTTTTAGCTTAGTGTAATACTGGTGGTTAGATATTTACATAATTTTTCAATTCATTCTCTGATTTCTTTGGTTAGTTTTAAAGCTAAATTTCTTGGTTGTTATTCGCTTCGTTTGTTAGTTTGTAGCTAGTTTAGGGTTTAGTTTTGCAACTACTTGTTTTTTTAGTTTCGGGTAGTTTTTGGTTAGTTTCTATCTTGTTTTTAGTTAAAATTTTATTTTTTTGCTATAGTTTTAGCTTCAATTAATCCCTTTTTTTTTTAGCAGTTTTTTGGTTTGCCTTTTTAGCAAGTTTTTGGTTAATTTTTTAACTAGTTTTTTGGTTAGATTTTCAGCTAAATTTTGTGGTTATTCTGTTAGCTAGTATTCTGGTTAGTTTTGCATGCTTTTATTAGCTACCCGTTTTTGTATCGTTGTTAAAGACTCAGTTCTTTAATTAGGTGCTTTTAGGGATCTTTTTGGTTAGCGTTTTACTACATTTGGTTAGGATGTTTGGCTAGTTAGTTAATTTTTAAGATCTGTTCTTTATTTAGGTTTTAGCCTACTTTCGTCCTTCTTTACCTAGTTTTTGCTCACTGTTTAGCTATTTTTTTTTTTATTTTAGTAGTTTTTGGATAGTTCTTAACTTGATTTGTTGGTTAGTTTGTAAGTTAAGTTTTGTGTAGTTTTATTAACTAGTTTTATGATTAGTTTTTTTCACCGATTGTTTGGTAGTATTTTATCTAAGTTTTTTTTATAGTTCTTTAGCTAGTGTTTTGGTTAGATTTTTCGCCAGTTTTTGGATAGAAACTTCCAAGTCTTGATTATTTTTATGAATTCAAATGTTAATTTTTTAGCTAGGTTTGATTATTGTTTTAGCCTAGTTGTTTTGTGTTAGCGCGTTTAGCAAAAAGACATTGATGTTGGATAGTTTTTACGATACTATGTGGGTTAGTTTTTGTAGCTAATGTTAAAACATTATAGGCTATGTTTAGTACGTATTTTGTTAATTATGTAGCTAGTTTATTCGATTTAGAATTTCAGCCTAGTTTTTTGATTGTTTTACGCGTCAGTTTGTAGTGTTAGTTTTTAGTTACTTTTGGTTAGTTTTTCATCTAATTTTGGGGTGAGGGTTTTAGCCTCACTTTTTTGTATAAACCATTTATAAGGTTTTAAAAGGTGAAATATATTGTGGCCTTAAGTTTTAAACTAGAGTTTTATATTAGTGTTTGTCTAGTTTTAAGTTTTCTTCCAGTGTGAGTTTTGGTTGTTAGCTCTCTTCTTTGTTCAGTTTTTTAGTTAGTTTTTACGCCTAATTTAACAGAAGTTTTTGAGTTAATTTTATAGCATCAGTTTTGGTTGTTAATTTTTTAGATGTGTTTGTTGGTATATTTTGTGTTTACTAGACTAATTTAGTTTGTCGTATAGGTTTTGAAAAAGGATTTTGGCCTGGTGTTGTATATTTAGCTAGTTCCTTTGTAGGTTTTAGCGGGTACAGTTTTTCTATTTTTCGTTTAGTTGGCTGACTTTGAGCGGTTATGTATTTACCAAACAACTAGCTGTAAACTAGCCAAACCTTTAGCGGAATTTTTGTTAACTGTTAATTTTTGTTGATTATTTGGTTAAGTTCTAGTTAGTTTTGGTTAGTTTTGTTTGTTGTTTAGTTATGTTTTCTAGCTTAGTTTTTTTCTAGCTTTTAGTTTGTTTTTAGTTAGTTTTTGGTTAGGTTTTAATGAGTTTTGATAGTTTTTAGCCGATTTTGTGGTTAAATAAAATATCTAAATAATCGTTGAAGTTTTGAAAAACTAACCGAAAACTAGCTAAAAATTGAAACTCTAACAACTTTTGCTAACTAATCAAAAAACGTATCTAAAAACGGGTAACCAGAAATTTTGCGAAAAAACCAATAGGTACAAAAACAATTAGCTTAAAAAAATAATAAAAGCATATAAAAACTATAGTAAAAACTGCTTAAAAAACTGACCAAAAAGTTAAGCTAAACATGTTAACCATGAATATCTAGCTAAAACAGTAGCCGGAATACTAGCTAAAAACCTCACAAAGAATAGTTATAAGAACTAAATCTAAAACTAATTAATTGGTTAGTATTATGCTAGTTATTTATTTATATTTTATATATATTTCTTATTTCCTAGAGTAACTAAGCTTATGTTCTTCGAATTAAATTTTTAATTAGTTTTACGAATATTTTTTAATCTTTTACTTTTAAGCAAATTCTAATTCGCATATAATTTCCAATCAGTAATAAACAACATTCCGTTTTCATGTATTTTCTTGCTTTTTACAGTATATTCCCCTCAAAACTCAAATTTAAATTGGTGTAAAGAAATTTTGGGAACTGCAACATCGGTGCTACATTCAAGGAAGGCTTGTATTAATTGTTATCAATTAATATGGAGCTTGTCATTGGCAAAATTTGAAGTAAATTTAGATGAGGGTGACAACAAGCATAAAGTTAGGGAAGTTTAAATATAAAAACGCTTTTTTAAAAGTGCAATATTGAGACGAAGGATATAAGGTCTTAAAATTGATTGTAAAAATAATACAAAATATTTATATTGTACATAGGTACGAAGGTATAAAAATCATTACAATAGAATTATTAAAATCAAATTATAAAATAAAATGAATATATTCTAGAGGTTGCGCCAAATTTAATTTGACATTACTTCTATAAGCTTCTTAACAACAAACAGACTGCCTAAGTCAATAAAAGAAAATAAAGCCAACCTTAGTTCTGGAAACCACCTTCAAATCAGTGACGTTTTCGTTCCAAGAAGACTGACAGTTGTAATTGTCTTCCACAATCACAAATTCATCATTTATAAAACCAATTTTATTGGATAGCAGAAGCCATATTTGACCATATAGTAATAAAGAATCGGACTCGTGTAACTTGCAATGAAATATATATAGGTATATATATATATATATATATATATATATATATATATATATATATATATATATACTTTCTCTTACTCTCTCTCTCTTATATATATATATATATATATATATATATATATATATATATATATATATATATATATATATATTTAGAGATGTTCAGTTGTGTGGGTGTGTGTATTTGTGTGTATTCTTCAAACAGTTTATCTTTCCCAAACATTTTATATATTACAAATTAACAGCACACATTTATCATTTATATTTTCTCTTTATAATTTCAAATTGCTGATTTAAAAAACATTGTGTTAATAGCATGAAGAAATTTTTTGCCCTTATATTATATATATATTTATATATATATATATATATATATATATATATATATATATATATATATTTATATATATATAAATATATATATATATATATATATATATATATATATATATATATATATATATATATATATATATATATATATATATATATATATATATATATATATATATATATATATATATATATATATATACCAGTGTTCAGGCCATTGGTTTCTAAAAATTGCAAACCAGAGCCAAATTAAAGCCTGACATGCTCCGATACGCAGCGCTTGAAATTGTGCAAATCAAAGGTAGTTGGAAAAATAGATAAATGGAGTGTGTTCCAGACTTTACAGTGGAGTACATGTAAGATTGAGCATAGCAGTTAAGTCTGGGTTATAGAGTTGGACCGAAAAGGATGAAGGACTCTCTGAAACCACGAGTAGGAGGATCTTTCACTAAAGGAGGAGAGTACATGTACTGTGAAAATTCAAAAGAGGAATGTAAATTCACCAAATTAATTAAATGCTTTTAAACTTCCCATTCGCTTATTTTATATAGTACTACATCATATCAGAAAATCTTTTTCATGTCTTCTTTCAATTTTAACGCCTTTTATTTTCCATTCTGCCTATGGCCATTTCACGCTCGCTCTCTCCTTTACCATTATTTGTATTCTTTGAATACCTAAAAATAGTGAATGCTCAAAGCATAAACACAGCTTGCGATTTATTTCCGAGATTTATATATATATATATATATATATATATATATATATATATATATATATATATATATATATATATATATATATATATATATATATATATATATATATATATATATATATATATATATGTATATTTTAACATGAATATATATATATATATATGTATATATATATATATATATATATATATATATATATATATATATATATATATATATATATATATATATATATATATATATATATATATATATATATATATATATATTTAACATGACTATATATATATATATATATATATATATATATATATATATATAAATATATATATATATATATATATATATATATATATATATATATATATATATATATATATATATATATATATATATATATAAATGTATGACCTTTAGGTTATACGTCAGCCACGATATTACGATATCTTTCTGCTAATCATTCTATATGATGTAATTATTTTCCTTTATATATCATTTATATAATTTTATTAACAAAATTATTTTGCCTTTTATGAATATGATTAATTGTTACTAATTATAAAATTATATTATTCGAATTATTAACGAATTTCTTAAACAAATACATAAATATTATTGCTATTCTATTAGTAGGCTACCATCAGATTTTTAATACACTATATTCTACCACTTAGTGTCAATAGCTCAATATCAAATTGAAAAAAATTAGTATTGCTGATGCTCTAATAAGGGAAGTGTGTGGGTTTTGCTTTATTCATTAATTGATGGTTTTTCAGTAATTCATAATTATACATTTATTTAATGCAGAGTATTGCAGAGGGTCACCCCTTATTTTTATAAAAATAATATATATATATATATATATATATATATATATATATATATATATATATATATATATATATATACCGATATATACTATATATATAAACACATATATCTATATATATATATATATATATATATATATATATATATATATATATATATATATATATATATATATATATATATATATATATATATATATATATATATATATATATATATATATATATATATATATATATATATATATATATCAGTGATATGCAGCTGAAGCCACTAGATTTTGTCTAAGATAGAAGGAGTATGACACGAAGCGAGATATTTGAAAATGGAAGCTCAGTGGAGTATCTCAAGCTTTCAAATTGATTTCCTTTTACAGAGTTTATCCCTATTTTGCCAAGAGGAACGAAATTATGAAATATTATATTTATTTCTTTACATATATTGCCTACTTCTGTAGATAATGAGGGAAATATATAACATCAAAGTGTCTATATAAAAAATAATTTAATGAATCTTTTCACTAGTCGTTCAGCAGAAATGTCAAATGAAATGAGAAGTCGTAACATAAGATATAGTTGAATTACTAATTGTGTATGTGAAAACTTATATTTCTTCCAAGAGTTTATAATATTAAACACATGAAGTCAACTAGCTGGGTGTTTCATACAGCTAACTGCTTCATTGACATTCTCGCTAGAACTCTCCAGTATGTCGATAGTTTGGTGGCTACTTAAAGCTGATGTGTTTGGAAGGCATGCCGTTGATATTCATCACGGAGCTGCATCAAAACCAATTGCAGAAAACAAAAAAATATTTCGGCAATTTTGAAGACCACAATTTCCTGCGGAATCCATGACTAAGCTTTATAAGGTATAGGCCTGCATGAGGAAATTTTTGAAGACCTGATTAAATTGCGAATAGAAAGTGGTGATATGGAATTGAAAGAACATATTCAAGGACAGAAGAATACCGTCTGGACGTCTCCGATGATTCAAAATGAATTTAACAATTTGTGTGGAATTATCGTAAACAAAAAAAACATGATTATCGCGGATGCCAAAAAATTTGGTGTCTATTCCATATTAGCCGATGAAACTGTGGATTTATCAGGCAATGAACAATTATCTATAGGATTAAGGTTTTCGACCTTGAAAAAATGACTGTTCGAGAAGAATTTCTGGGGTTTGAAGTTCTTGAAGGGATGGATGGTAAAACCATTGCCAAAACGATTGATTCGTTTTAGAAAAGAAGGTTTGGATCCGAGTCTATGCGTTGGTCAGGGGTACGACGACTTCGCAACAATGGCAGGGAAAGAACATGGAATTCAAAAGAAACTGAGGGAAAAATATAAAAAAGGATTATATTTTCACTGTGTAAGCCATGGGCTTAATTTGGTCATTAATGACCTAAAAACATTA
>JABUQX010137218.1:5000-7500 GCA_015478945.1 Trachelipus rathkii | reverse complement strand
TAGGAAAAAACATTCAACTAATAATATATTATTCTTGAGCTCTCGTTACTGCGAAAAAGGACTGCTCCTATTATTAGAGAAACAACTTTTCTAAATAATTCAAAATGTTCATTAAGCATTTTATTTTAAGTGAATAAGATATATAATTAATTAAAAAATTTCTGACATATATATATATATATATATATATATATATATATATATATATATATATATATATATATATATATATATATATATATATATATATATATATATATATATATATGCTATATATATATATATATATATGTTATATATATATATATATATATTCATTATATATATATATGCAGATAGTATATATATATATATATATATATATATATATATATATATATATATATATATATATTTATAATATATATATATATATATATATATATATATATATATATATATATATATATATTATATATATATATATATATATATATATAAATATATATATATGAATCGTAAATCTTTAAAACCTATTAAATTCGTCAAACAGGCATTACTTGAGCTATTTTTATTTATTTATTAGAAATGAACCACTTTTTAATTCTTAAGGTTGAAGTTGAAGTACGATGTTTAATCATGTGCAGTATGTCAAAAACGATGCTCGAATGCAAATGCATTATTCAGTTGACAAAAACCTTTCGTCAAAACACCAATATAAAGCAGTCTCTCTCTCTCTCTCTCCTCTCTCTAAAGTTACCATCTCATAAAGTTACCATTTTTGGTGATTTCAATATTCAATACCGCCAATGGCTTTTCCCAACTACTCAAGATACAGCTGGTGAATTTGAACTACCATTTCCCTATCCAGAATGAACTCGAGCATTTGGTGTAGCTCCCTTCTGCACGTATCCCTAGTCGCTTTAGATATGAAAGTAACATTCTGAACCTTTTCTTAACTTCTAATCATTCTTCTTATTCTATTAAAATTTCGTCCTCTTGGTTCCTCGAGTCTTATTCATATCTCCGTATCTTCTTCTATCTCTTCAAATCTTCCGCAGGTAAGACAACGAAAGGTTTTTGGTTCTTCGGTGCTGCTAACTGGTAGGACTTGCGGTCGCACTTCTTCCGTGAGAAGTGTGACTGGGATTGTACTGCGCGTATTACCGAAATGATTTTTCCTGTCATGGAGTATTACATTCCATTTTATTTCCCTTCAGACAATCTAACAACCTTGATTTAACTCCGTTTTTTCTGGAGCTACTCACCACATTAATGCTGCCTTTAGGAACTACCGTCGTTTACAAACTCTAAAACTCACGCAACTTATATTTTATCCCAAAATTGTGTAAAATCTATTCTCATTGACGCTAAAAACTCTTTTCTCTATAGAAAAGGCTAAAAAATTTCAGGTTTTTCTTTCTCACGTCCTTTCTGGCATTTTGCAAAAAAAAAATTAACTCTAACTCTGCTCCTTCCTCTTTCCCTCCCCCCCTAGTATCTTCCGATGGCACAACTGCTGTTTTACCTTCCGTTAAAGCTGAAATCATCGCTAAACTTTTGCTTTACCTTAGATGATTACGGTGCTATTCCTCCTCCTCCACCCCCTCCAACTCATATACACTTAACATTGTAATTTCATCGAAAGACATTATTCTCTCTCTCTCTCTCTCTCTCTCTCTCTCTCTCTCTCTCTCTCTCTCTCTCTCTCTCTCTCTCTCTCGGCTTAACACTAAGAAAGGGTGCGGTCCTATTGGTATTCCTCTGGTGGCTTTCAAAATTGTGCTTTCCTGCTTAAAAGGTGCGCTCATTTAGTCTGTGCCAAAAAAAGGGAACCCCTTTCAACTCAAACTGTCGTCCCATATCGCACCTCCGTTCTTTCGAAAGTTTCGATTCTATCTTCATCGGGAAAATTTAGAAAAATCTCAATTCTTCAAATCTTTTCTCTGATTATCTGTACGGCATTCGTAAGAAACTTTCTACTGGCGATCATCTTTCCCCTCTCTCTCTGATTAGTGAGTCTTTTTCGTGAGTCTTTTGAAGTGGCACTTGACATATCGAAAGCACTCAAGAGAGTCTGGCACAGAGCTTAAATTTCAAACCCTTCCTTCTTTGGTATGTATTCTTCTCTCTGTGAACTTCTCTTTGATTTCTATCCGGTCTATCTTAAGCAGCAATTATAGACGGCCACCGTTCATCCTTTAAATCTATAAATATATAAATACTTGTCTATAAATCTATAAATACTTGTGTTGCACATCGTTTTGTCTTATCACCAACTGTTTTTTTTTTCAAATTTCATCAATAACCTTCTCTCTATTACTCCTTCACCTATCCACTTCTAGGCCGACGGCTCCGTCACTCATTTACTCGTTTCATTTTGAAAGATGTTTTACCCAGCAACAATTTGCTCACGCTAGAGAGCGGCTTTGAAGCAACTAACCAATGACCTTTCTCGAATTTATAATTAAGGCATTAAGAATATGAATGTTTTCAGTGTCTCAAAAACTCAATTCCTCTA
>JABUQX010137218.1:0-2500 GCA_015478945.1 Trachelipus rathkii | reverse complement strand
TTTCCTAAATCGTATAAAGACATCCCTCCGAAGCACGATGAGTCAGGGCAGACTGTCAAATTTGGCCTTACTTTCCATAGAAACAGAACTTTTAATTAAGTTATCAAATCATCCACCCTGGTATGAAAATATTATAAATAAGTTTGCAGAAGAAAAGGAAAGAGGAATTGATCTTTTCAAGTAGCTATAGTTGGTGAGTACTTTACATACATTTGTATCCCATTTTCGCTATATATATATATATATTTATATTTATAAAGATATATATATATATTGTGTGTTATATATATATATATTTATATCTAATATATATATATATATATATATATATATATATATATATACCGCATATGTATATATATTTTAATTATTTTGAAGTGCCTCCCCATGTTTTCTGAACATTGCTACTGGATATATATATATATATATATATATATATATATATATATATATATATATATATAGTATATATATATATATATATATATATATATATATATAATGCTTAAATACTAATTGATTTATCCAATAAAGAGAAAAATGAACAGCACTCTGGCAGCTAAGGAATTCATTAATTAATAACGACTTTGAGATGTGTTCTCCTTTATATATATATATATATATATATATATATATATATATATATACATATCTGTATATAGTGGTTTATATATATATATATATATATATATATATATATATATATATACATATATATATATATATATATATATATATATATATATATATATATATATATATATATATATATATATATATATATATATATATATATATATATATATATATATATATATATATATATATATATATATATATATATTACCAAAGTTCTGAATTAGGGTTGGATGTCGCATCGGTGTGGAGAGGTGGGGTCCAGTGTGTGCGCTCATTTTGGTGCTGTGTGGTGCGGGGAGAGCAAACTGCACCTGAAACATGGAGGTAAAATTCAGTTTCTTTATATATATATATATATATATAAAGAGTATATAGAGGTATATATATATAGCAGTATATATATATATATATATATATATATATATATATATATATATATATATATATATATATATATATATTTCAATGTTTTTTCTATTTATTTCAATGTTTCGGTCATCACTGTTTCCATTATCAGGAAAATGAATATGATAAAAAGGTGGAATTGATCATAATTTTCTTCTTTTATGAAATTTGTGATAATGAAAATTCTATTAACTAGTTCTAATGTTCATTGTAGTGCTGGTCAAACACTGGAATTTTCATTACCGCACAGTACCGTACCGTACCACCAGTCATGTTTTTTTAACCACACCGCACTGCAAAGCACCACTAATCATGTATTTTTTTATGTTTCAATGAGCTCCGCAAAGCACTGCCAGTCAAGTTTTTGGGCCGCATTTCATCGCACTTATATATTAAAATTCCTACCCGTTTCGAACCGCACCGGAAAACTTTAATTGTTTGCCCTACCGCATCGCACCAAAATGTACGCACTATGAACGGCACTGCACCCAGTGCGCGGTCAATCCTAGTCCATCGTCGCTATTGAGGGATGATTTCAAGGTGGATATATCGATTGTTTCCAAAACTCGTAACTGAACGTGATGGTTTGTTTGTGAAATTATTTTGAAAAAGGTGCATGTGTGAACGATGGAACTTTTATTAGGACGTAAAGAGATGTATGTGTGAACGAGTGGTCTTTTATTAGGACGTAAAAAGATGTACGTGTGAAGGAGTGGTCTTTTATTAGGACGTAAAAAGATGTACGTGTGAACGAGTGATCTTTTATTAAGACGTAAAAAGATGTACGTGTGAACGAGTGGTCTTTCGTTAGGCCGTCTTTTCTAAGAGTGTAATGGTTAGGAGATCTTAAAAAACTACCTCTTCTTTTTGGACCTGCTTCTGTACTACTCTATCCTCACGGTGAGTTGGCACATGGTGCCACCAACATTGCACTAACCACAGAAAAATTAATAAATGACAGAGAATCGCATGCCATTTGGGATACTATCTTTTTGGTTTAAGTAGAGATATGATGTGATATTTTAAGAGGAAAAAATTAATTTTATATGAAATTAATGTTTTTTTTCAGTATTTTTTTTTATTATAATTCTTTCTTACATTTTATGTAACTATGTCGTAATTTGAAAGTTAAGGAAATACCACTCGTTTAGGAGCAGTAACTTGAGTACTTATTTATAGGTGTTACCTATTAAAACTAAATTATATATATATATATATATATATATATATATATATATATATATATATATATATTATATATATATAATATATATATATATATATATATATATATATATATATATA
This sequence comes from Trachelipus rathkii, assembly GCA_015478945.1. NCBI lineage: Eukaryota > Metazoa > Arthropoda > Malacostraca > Isopoda > Trachelipodidae > Trachelipus > Trachelipus rathkii. The sequence goes on along the minus strand of JABUQX010137218.1, from coordinate 151 downwards.
TATATATATATATATATATATATATATATATATTATTAATAATAGCGCATTCGCTCTGAAGCGGCGCAATGAAAAATGCGAAAGCGTTTCAATGATAAACGCGAAAACGGTTAAACACCCAAATTTTCCGAAACTGAACGAAGTAATACCG
>JABUQX010137217.1:5000-20375 GCA_015478945.1 Trachelipus rathkii | reverse complement strand
TAATACAACGGGTAACATACATACCCTTCATAGCTATAAGACCTAGGCGCCACTCAAATGACTTAGTCCTTTTTCATCCACCGAACGATTTAATTTGCACCAGCCTACCTTCCTGCCATTTCACAACTTTCCTACTAAAACTCTGCATTATCCGTTCCCTTTTCATGCGACATATATCCTAAAATTAAACTCAGACACTTGTTCCAGCTGCTCCACCATCTAACTTAACTTCACACGAGGACTGTCCTCACTCACAACCAAAAACCTTACTCTTATCTACGTTTACTTCAACCCCACCTTTAACACACCCTGTCAGATCTCTCTACCAAGTCATTATCAAACTCTCTTTCAGACACCCACACAAAACCAAATTCATTCGCATATAATTAGTAGGCACCCTCCACTTCACTCCATTCTCCATCATTCTAACACCATTTCTGCCATACCCCATCTCTAATTCTTTCATAAACTCCATCCATATACAAATTGAATTAACCAAGGAGACATAACACATCCCTCCTCACTAGGCATAATATTAAACCAATCACTGTTTTGACACCATTTTATTCTTACACACGCTTCACTATCGTTATACATACTTTTGATTCCATTTCAGAAGCCTACACCAACACCATATATACTAACACCTTGCCATAGAGCTTCCCTTTAATCCTATCATACGCATGTTGCAAATTCATTAAAACCTAAATAACAAACTTATTTCTTTTTTCTCCTCATTTTTTCTCACTTATTTGTTTCAATGGGTAAAGATTTGTTCCAACCCCTGCCTCTATCACTCCTAAAGGACCTTGTTCTTCACCAATCAGTCCTTCAGGTCACTCGACGCACTCTTCGACTAAATACCAGCATATATCTTTCCCTTACAACACTCAATAAAACTAATTTCCAATATAATTCTTACAGTTTTCCCCTTATCTCCTTACCCTTATATAAGGGCTACTATTACTGCTCTCCTCCAATCCCTTTGGAACTATACCTCCATAAACGTTTTATTACACAACTTTCAAAAATCCAATCATCACCATCTTCGCCTACATTTCTTGATTCATTTCACTAGTATTTCATCTATACCTTCAGATTTACCATTCTTCAACTTTCTGCACTCTACCCATTACCTTCCTTGCTAACTAATTACCTCATTCCCTAAATACCTATTCCTTCTTGCACTATCAAAACCCACACACATTCACTTATCACCTCTCATTACTGTTAATATTTATACAGATTCTCGAAATGTTCTTTCTACACTCCCCTCACATCCATTCATCAGTTACTAAAAGACCATCCTTATTCATTTATTCTAAGCAGGTTCCAATTATTCTCACTCTTAACCTTTCGCGCTTCCTTCCAGAAGAGCTTCCTATTCCCTTCTAGGTCCCCATTCATCTTCCTTTCCAAACTGTTCAGTTAACCTCTTCTTTTCTCCTATGTTATGCACCTTTTAGTATTTCTTTTTTTCCTGCTTTCTTTACTTTCCAAACATCTTTCTTTTGAAACTGCATCATTGGCCTTAGTACATTTAACACGCTTCTTTTACTTTTAACCGCCTGCATCACATCTTCCTTCCACCACTCACTGTTAACATTCTTACCTTCCTACTTTAGCACATACACACACTTCCTTTGCATGCTAACAATTGCTTCTTCATTTGCTCCAGATTTGTTCAGTTTCAACTTGTTCACATCAACTAATTTACTTGCGGAGGGCTCTTAGATACTTATCCTTTATAACCTTGTTCATTAACTTCTCTATTTCTTAATTCTACCCACTTCTTTCCGTATTCACCTTCCTCTCCATCCAAGCCCCACTAAACTTAATTTTACATAGAACAACAAATGATCCGATATAATCCCATCCCAAACCCTCTCACTGATTTAACATCCAAACACATACTTCAACATAAATATCTCCTTCATTCACCAACACAAAATCAATTTCATACTTTTCTACTTCGATACCATCTCTACCTAACCAACTCTAGTATACTTTATGGATACTCTTATGTTTAAGAAAGTATTAACTTACACACATCCTCTCTCCTCACAGAGGTCAATCACCTTCCTACCATTCTCATTTTCTTCGCGACACCCAAAAACCACCTGTAATACCATCTTTTTTTGATCAACCTATCCAACCATTCAGGTTCCCTAACACAATCAATCTGAAAGCTCCTTAAACTCACCCCATCCAAAACATCATTCAGATCTATCCAGAAAATAGTGCTATCTTCAACATTTCCTCAGATGCACCATACATTTCAAACCACACAAACCTTAACCTTTCCAACTTAAATTTAACCATTAGAATTTCTAGTTCTCACAAACAAAATCCACCAAGTCTTGCTACCCACAAGTCCAACTCATCAAAATTGCAACTCCTTCTCTCTCCCTCTGATTCCTTTCCACACGCACACACACACATTTCACAACCACACCAATCATTTTCACCGTTCCTTTCAGCTTTGTTTCAGTCACAGCGAGCAAATTCAAATTTGGCCCCTTTCTAAATACATCATCACCTCTCTCCTCTTCTCCTCAAACATTTATTCCTCTGACATTCCATGTACCCATACGATTCATTACATTTTCGCTGAAAATTAGAAGGTCGTTACGGCGATCACGATCATCTCCTAGGCCTGCATCAGCATTTCTAGCAAGAGATAGGTGGTAGTGGGCAGCCAACCAACCAATATATATATATATATATATATATATATATTATATATATATATATATTATATATAATATATAGTATATTATATATATAAAAATATAATTTTAATATATATATATAATATATATTATATATATATATATATATATATATATAATTACTTTAGATTGTATACGGTATGACAGAAACGAGCCCAGTAAGTTTTCAGAGTTCCCCAACCGATTCTTTAACGATTAGATCCCAGACAATTGGATACCCAGGAGACCACGTCGAGGTAAGACTGCTTTCTTCTGAAACGTCGTGAAAAGCAAGATATTGTTATCGATAAAGAAGTACAATATAAAGTTTAGGTTTAAAAGACAAAATAAAATTTATTAACAGGCAAAAATTGTAACAGAAAATAATGAAATTGTTAAAAGAGGCGAGTCAGGTGAGCTGTTGATCAGAGGTTACTGTAATTTCTTGGGTTATTGGGGCGACGAAGAGAAAACCAGAGAAACAATTGGTCGGGACAGGTGGCTTAGAACTGGGTTAGTACTAGGTTGGTTTAAATGTACGCAGTAGTTAAAATTTCTTTTTATAGTTAAAAAAAAGTAGTTTTAATTACTTTTTTATTAATTGTATAGCTTGTTGTAGTAACAATTTCAGTATTTGAGATCTACAATTTGAATTTTACGTGCACCCATACACTCACAAATATAAAAACTTGATTATTTTTTTGTTGAGAATTAACATGAAGCAAATTTAAGAATATTGCCATTGTTGTTTTTATTATTATAAATTCAGAAACACATATCATATTAGCATATATTGTTCCAGAGATCTAGCAACTATGAATGAAGATGACTACGGGGCAATTATTGGTCGAATTAAAGATATGATTATCAGAGGAGGTGAAAATATTTATCCGGCTGAGTTGGAGAACTTCTTCATGAGTCATCCGGACATTATCGAAGCTCAGGTAAGATAAAGAATTTAATTAATGTATTATAAATATATTGTTGGGAAGCAGCGCAGCTATCAGGGAGAGAAACGTGTAAGGAACTGCGACCCACTTCGAAATTAAATACCTTCTAAAGAAATAACTATGGATAATATGGATAATTGTGGGGTGGGTTAATTATTTACATGATGATGTAAATTTAAATATGGGACGAGCCAAGCCATTCATGGTGAGCAACAACTTTTGCGTTGTTTGACTGAGACAGTCATGATAGGGCCTTGTGGATTCTAACTGTATCTATTTACTTATATTTTTATGAACTTAAATGGGAAAACAGTAAAATTAAATCGCTTAAATGCCATCGTCAATTAACAAAAAAATACGATTTTTTTATTACAAATAAATATATATTTGATTTCAATCATACTAGCCCTTACAATTGATATAATCTTTGTTTTAAATTTTTAAATTTTAAATACCAAACATAATTTAGGAAAAATTATTTATTCCACAATATAAATGCCACTTTGGTTTTCAAAGACCAAATATCTTTTTTAAACTAAAACTTTGTCTAATAATATCCGCGGTGTTACAAAGAAAGTCTCTCATTTATATAAGTATAGCTTTCAACTTTGTTTGATTTTTTGTAAGATTGGGAAAATGAATTTCATAGTATTGGAAATTAAAAAAAAGAAATGAATAAAAGTTAAGAAATATAGTTTGAATTAGGTTATAATTATTATTAAGCTCAGGTTGGCGTGTCAGGTCTAACATCAGATCAATTCCAGCTATTTTTCGCGTCGTACCGCTGAACCCAATTTATTTGTGATTATCACTCCTTATTATAAATAAAAAATATTTTGCATTGTAATTAAAATTTCTGTATTGTTTCAAAGGTTTTCGGAGTACCAGACGAGAGAATGGGAGAGGAAGTTGTTCTTTGGGTTCGCATCGCCCCTGGTTCGAAGCTTTCTGAAGAAGATATTAGGAGTTGGAGCAAAGGAAAGGTACATATTAATAATTAAATGTAAAAGAGAGTATTTTGAGCATAGTGCCAATATTTTAAGGATGATTTCACTTAGTAATCTAATTTGTGGAAAATGGATATTAGGTTAACTGATTTTAGTTTTTCGAAACGTAGAATCATATAACATTGTAATCTAAAAACCACAGAGACGTTAGGAAGTCAATGAATTATCTTATTCAAGGGAAGGAGATCATTAGATTATCTAATTTTAATAATTCTTAGAAATATAAAACATGTAAACGCATTATATATATATAGATAGAAGCCACCAAGGCTTAGAAAAAGACTATAGTTTTGCGTTATAAATAGATAGAAATCACTAATGCTTTTAAAAGACTAGTTTTATTCTTTTATTTAGTGTATTTTCATATTTAGAAAATCTATTTATTCAGAATTTGTGCCATTACTACACCATCAATAAATTCTGTTCATATTCATTTAAATTTAGGTGTTATTGGTAATAAGTGTACTATTTAATTTCAGATTGCCCATTTCAAAATACCAAGATATATCAGACTGAAATCGGAATTTCCAGTTACCGTTACTGGTAAAGTACAAAAATTCAAAATGAGAGAAATAGAAATTGAAACTCTTGGATTAAAAAAGTCGTGAGAGAATGGAAATTATTTTTAAATGAAAATTCATTTGTTTTAATTATTTAAAAACGGGTTAATTCGCTTAATTCATCACTGTCATAATTAAAATAAGGTTATTCAAAACTTATTGCTAATTGTTAAACCTTTAAATTTTCATAAATAAAATTCTTCAATGGTATAAATCTTTTGTTAGAGTTTCCTTTAGAATATGACAAAGTTCTTAGTTATATATATGAGGGCTGTCTAAAATGTAATCCGACCTTTGGCTCTAAAAAAATAAATTACATACTAGATTGGATTGGGACTCTTAATCCCCTTTCATAAGTAGCCCCTTGCGCCTCAAAACACTTAGCCCACCTTTTCCATCTTTCCGGAAACAATTTTCTGGGAATGGCTTTTCTTTTTGGAATGGTTTTATCAATCTCCGCCCGATCGGCATTTTCGATATCTCGTTTTCTACTCTTGAAAACCGATCCTTTCAATGGCGCTTCAATTTTCGGAAATTAACCAGAAGTTTCGCAAGGAGCTTGTCTGGGAGTAGGGAAGTTTTTCGAGACCGGATGCACATCCAATGTTGTTTGGCAAGGAAAAGTCTTGATCATCAATTGCGGGATGAATGAGATGGAGCTTGTCGTTGATGCAAACTGGCAAATTTTTTACCTCCAGAGAATTGGGTCTTCTGCCGGCGAATTGCTTTCACGGAGTCGGCGGAGTACTTCTTGATAGTAACTGTTTTGTATTGTTCTATCCTTCCTTCCGGGTGACGTACTGCGTGATGCCACAATCCACGGATATTAAAGAACACTGTTAGCATCACCTTGATTTGGCTTCTCACCTGTCGCGCTTTTTTCGGCTTTGGGGATGTGGAATGCCTCCATTGCGACTACTGTGATGTGATTTGTTTTGGGTCATGTCGTGCACCATGACTCATCTCCAGTTCTAATGATGTCAGGAACTCAGAGTCAAGTGTGGCAGATATCCAGGCAGATTCTGATGTATATCTGCAAGACATGAGTTCTTTCTGTGTTCAGCAAACAAAAATTTTCAACAATTTCGCAGCCATTCTCCGCTGTTTCAAAATATCTGTGCTCTAAATTGCTGTGCTCGGAATCCTTCACTGAATTTCACTTTCTTCGGCAATTCTCGTTACGGTCAAACAACGATCATCACATTTATATCTTAATACGCTCCAACAACAGCCTCATCCGAGCGTCTGTGCCTTGCCACGATGTCCGTCCTTTTTTGAATCGGTTGAACTACTCCTTAATTTGTGTTATTCCCATAGCATTGTCTCCAAACACCATCTGAATCTTGCGAATTGTTTCCACTTGGAAATCCCAAGCTTTTAAAAAATTTTATGCAAAGTAGGGTTGTTTCAACTCGTTCACTCATTTTACGAAAAATAAATTCGATGAGCACGACAACAGCACCTCACTCGACCGCACGGTACCCGAACGACTGACTCACCACGAACGCCGAAAAAATTCAGCATGCGCATTAAAAACCTTCTTTTCAACTGTGCACATAAACATCCTATTCATCAAAGTTCTTTGCGCGCAAAAATTGTAGCCGGACACTTTTTTAGACCGTCCTCCTCGTGATAGTATTTTATAAATTATATATATAATAGTATTTTAATTAATAAAATAATATTTAAATATAATTATATATACTATATATTATATATATATATATTATATAATATATTATATTTAAACTTTCCTTTTAACGTGCTTTATCACCCTTCTCAGGGGGGTTAACACGAGGGACTTAGAGGAAGATCGAACTGAGGGCGGGCTATTCCAACCAGCGCCACCACTGTTCGCAGCCGGGTTTTAATTCTTGGCCCCCTGAGATCAAAACCCAAGACTTGCTACGCGGAAGGATGAACCAGCGTCCTCTGCATAGATTCAGCGAGTCAACTTCCTACGCACGAGGCGTTCATAATTATATATATATATATATATTATATATATATATATTATAATATATATATATATATTATATTATTATATATATATATATAATATATTTATATCTATATATTAATATATAATATATATATTATATAATCATCATCACCACCTTCCTTCTCTTCTCCATTGACTAGGGGTGTCTTAAAATGCGTTTCATGTACCAGAAATAGAAAGTAATATAGTTAATAATAACGCAGTCCAAAAGAAAGCCAAGCCTTACGCCCCTTAGTAACTCCTGTTAGTGAGAACTCGTTGCAGTGAGAAAATCCACCCTAAGAGCTTCATGGGACGCGGACTTGACCCAAACTATGACATCCCGTCAATGTGGGGTTTGACCAGTTGGGTCCAACCATACCCCCTCACAACCCGCATTCAGTCCTATTAGCACATTCTTTCTCGGCCTCTCTCTGCCAGTCACTCCCCATCTAATATAATATAATTAGTAAATATATTATATATATTTATATATATTATAAATATTATATATTTATATTATATTATATATTATATTATATAAATATCTTCCCCGCAAGGGGTATTGATTCTTGTTACGGTGTATAATCTGGTGAATAACCTAGAGCTAGATAAGTGACAAGAACCAATACTTGGGGGATTCGTGCAATCCCTCCTGCCCCAACACTTGTATGCGCATTTGTCACATATTTGAATCTTTTCCTTTTCTTTCCCCCCATTGTTCGAATTTCTAGATCTTTCAATCCCCTTTTCCGTCTCAGTTTCTTCTTTTGTTTTTTTTTTAATTCCCACCCATCATTCCCTTCAAGTACTTGTACATAATTTCCCTCTTTCAAAGAGGTCTTCTTTTTTTCCGTCACAGTGCCTTGGGCTATCAGGTGCGTCTTCCCGCATGGGTCTTCAGGCCCACCTCACATTTCCCCAGGCAAGCCGGTCTTTCACTTGCCTTTTGACCGGGACGCCCAATTGTAAGGGACAACCTTGAGCTCCACCGGTGAGGAGGATGTGTCTGCCACTTTGGTTATATCATCGGGGCTTAATCGTGAAATTTTTAGGTTCCGTGTTTGGGTTCACGGGGAGGGTGGGTAAACCGGAATGGAAGTAGTTTCTGGGAGGCTCTTCCGAGGCCACATCCACATCCTACCCTACGGAGTGGGGTCCAGGAAGTTGTGTGTGTCTCTGGCCTTACCTGTTGTGGGTGAGAAGGAACCTTCCTTAATGAAAATATTCGCCTTCGCGTCCTGTTATTTACTTTTATGTTTCATTTGCTTTAGTGTTATAGTTGCTCATTTATGGAAAAGAAGTATGAGGTTTAATTTTTATGAAACTGATTCTTCAAGAAAAAACGTTATTAAACCAAGGCGAGCACAACTACTACCCTCTGTCCCTTGTACTTCTATACCAGCAGGTGTTTCCGCTTTTATTCCTCTTACATGTTGAAGTTCCTCCTGTATACCTCAAGTGATTCGTCGGACTGATATTGCCCCTTGACACCCCAGGTGCCCAATATGGTTGGTGGAAATATCGTCGTAGCGTTCCTTCATTTTCTTTGCTTCAATATGCGCTATCCCCACCCCCTCCGAGGAAAATGCACAGACTGGACACATCTCCCAAATATATTTTTACTTATGCAATCCGAGCTATATATTTCACTGAGAAAAACCATTATTAGCTATGCACTTGAAAAACATTTAGGAGTTGAAGACCCCCAAGTCACATTAATGAGAAGTGGGTACCTTTTCGTTTAAGCTACTACCCGGAATCAAAGTTTCCATCTTGTCATTCCTTAACATCTTCTCGGAACATTCCTCTTATTTCCATCCTGATAAAATAAGAAACACTTCAAAAGGCACTATCTATTCTTTAGAACAGAAAACGAAGATATTGCTGTCATTTTAAGAAATCTCCACCAGAAAAGATTTCCCGTTACAAACGTTTATAGACTTCCCTCTCGATCGAGACTTGACTCCCCTGATTACCCCATTCCTTGTTTTTTAATTTACTTCTGTGACTTTATACCCAATTTTCCACCATTGAAGGTAAAAATATCGGTTTTACAAGCATACAGTGTTGTACAGTTTATATTCCCCGACCCAGACGTTGCTTTAGATGTCAAAAGTTGGTCATCCCCGAAAATACTGTAGGGGACCATATGACATATATGGTCAGGCCTCCCGAACTCTTCTACACCTGTTAGATTCCATCCAAAATGAGGCGATCGGTATCTCACTGGAGCCTTCCGATCGTCCCCCCCTGGCGAGCCTTAAAGTTGAATCAGATAGTGTTAATGCCACTCCTCTCTCGAATGTTACATTATATGGCACTTATCTTTGCTTTCAAAAACCCCAAAATACCGTCTTGCTCTGGACACCGATCTCATCAGATTTTCTGAATAATCTTTAATTACTGGGCCATTTGCAACAGTTTCTTTAATAGATTTTTTAAATTTCCTCAACAACCCTTTGCAAAAGGTGCTGCCGTTTTCTTATTATGAAGGGTATACACCTTGACTATTTCCTGCTCCCACCATCTGCCTGGTATGACCTCTCTCTCCAAAGCTAGCCACCCCGCTGCCTTGTTAAAGGCATCATTCTTGTCTCCTTCCACAGTTAACGGTGGATTTACTCCAGTTTGTTTATTGACGGCTCTAAAAAGAAGGGGCAGTTGAGCGTGCGTCTGATGCTATCTCGTCCTGACCGCCTCTCCCCATTTTTACCCTTTCCCCCCTTTATGCTCCCAGTTTTTTTTTAAGGGCAGAATAATGACTATAATGATTGCCCTCTCTGGTATCTTATTCCTTAACCAAGGCCACTCTTATGTCCATTTTTTCAGATTCGCTCAGCACCCTCCACGCGCTTAAAGCCCCATATTCTAAATTAAAAGCACAATGTATCCGCTGCACAACAATTTCTTCAGCTGCTCCACTCTTGCAAGAAACAAATTACATTATGTTGGATCCCCTCTCATGTGAGGGGTAACTGGCAATAAAATCGCTGATCGAGCGGCTAGAATGGCCGCTTCCTCTTTCCGGAGCCGTTCTAGGTACCTTACGGATGCTATTCGACAAGGTTTTCTTCCATCAACTGATTATTATCCTGCCCTCCGAAAAGGCTTCCGGTCTATCTGGCAAGAATGCTGGGCGAGTGATCAGAGAGGGGCGAAGCTTTGAAATGTAAATTAGCACATTGGTGAGTGGCCTTCCTTTCACCGACGAAAGCACTTGCACGCCTCCGAATTTTCTTTCTTTCATGCGAATAGCAATATCACTTAGTGCTGCTTTTCCTCTCTCAGCCTGTTCCTCTGTTAGGGTAAACCTGTACATTGGATCAACATATATTACAGCTAATATTATACTATTGTCAAGGAGGGTCGTCTCCCTACCGTTCATCGGTGCTTCAATAGCGTTGCGATAATGCTATTATATTGAGGTAGGAGTAAGCTAAAGTTTCCATTCTTCGAAAAATGAGCCAGGTGTTATAACCTCTGTTTGTATTTGATAGTGACTAAATGTGGGTGAAGAAGCATTACTTCTAGTCGTTCAACTTCACTCCAATGAAGTTCATTAATTGAAGGAAGAGCCATAGTAATTAGTGTGTGTCTTAGTTCCAAAAGGCTCTTTATTATTAGACAATTGCTGCTCCACCGAGTCGCTTGGTCAATAATTGCAGCATTCCCTGGACGACATCTTTTAATATAGTATCGCTAAAGGTGCTCTTGCAGTAATTACAATTTGATGTATTTTATTCATTAAATGAAGGACCTCTTTCTGTTTGAACTATCACGAATGATATATTTCAATCGTGGAAGAGTGTGTTATAGCGGTTACAGCATCATCTATAAATTGATTTAATTTGTTATAATGAATTTTATAATTTGTTTCTTGAACTGGTTAATCACAATCAAATTATGAAAATGTCCTCGTTTCAGAATCTTCCATTATCTGTCAACTTCAGGATAGGTTCATTTAAGTTCCTTATTGACAAGTTCATATTAGAGGCATTATCTGTAACAACTGCTAAAAATTAATTGTCCTCTTGTAATTGAAAACTCCTAGATCTTTCTCAACCAACTTATGTATATAATCAGATGTGTGTTGCGCTTCTGCATCTCACATTGCTAAAGAACGTACGGTTGGTATATTTTCATTTATACATACTGAACATTTACTGGCAATTACTTCACTCGGTGTTTGGTTACAGCCCAATTTTTACAGAAATATATATTCCCTGTCAACTACCCTTTCCATAGCAATTTTCTGCTTTTTGATTTTCCAGCTACCAACCAAATCTCGAATATAACGCAACTCTTCAGGCAACAACTCCTAATTTATTAACTAATTCTCCCTATTATCCCACAAAAAAAAATGGGAAATAAGAGAATTTCATGTATCCATTTTGCTGTACTCCATTATTTAAGACCATTTGCAAATGTTTCTTAAAAATTTTCTTTTTAATATCGTTGTAGTCACCCTTCATTGGGAAAGAAAATTTGAAAAATGGGGGGGATTGGCGAACTTGAAGAAGGTAATTTGTTTTGTAGTTATTTTTGTTAGAACATTTAGCTTTGTCTTCCTCATTAAAAGATTTAAAAAAACCTTTATGCTGCCGCTTTTGTAAATGGTTGCTATAAAATTTGATGTTGTAGAACCTTTTTAGAATTACACGCTACTTCAAATTCTTTTACTTGGCAAATAAAATAATTTGTTCTATTTTCTCTCCATGTTACTTTTAGGAAAAATTTTACTTATGAACTTTAAATTAGAAAATGAAAATTATTTCCTGATACCTGAAGATATTAAAATGGATTATCATTAAAGAGTTAAAACTCAAAAGCTAAAAAGTTAAAAATAAAATCTTTTTAACAGGAGACAGGGAACAAGAATTTTAAGGGCTCCGTCTCCACTGGTAATCATAGTTCCGAGCTCAAGTTCCCCAGTCCGGATTCTAATGGTTTGATTCCAAGTAACTGGACTGCAGACATATATTGGTATGTAGAAGAACAATATCGAGGTCTGATGAGACTAAAAAACACATCTCCCTGAACAATTCTAGAGTTCCTTCAGAACTAAAAATGTTGTATCATAAACGACCTTCTTAGGTCAGAGTGATGAAGAAGTCTTGGGGTTATTTGTATTACAATCTATTTCTTCTGCACCTACAACCATTTTCAGACAGGTATCGACAAAAGTTTTTTTTTTTTTTTTTTTTTTTACCGTTGTCATCACCACCAATTCCAAGGGCAGACCCTATTCAAGGGAGGTTGTTGCACGCCTCAGATCAAGTCAACAACTAAAAATTACACGCAGTTGAACACAGGACGCAGGCTTTGAGTGTGGGGAGATGATTTTATGTGAGATTAATTCAGCAGGGAACAACAGAAGATGAAATGTAGACCACAGAGTAACGATGTGGCAGGAAGAATGAAGCACCGCTGCAGCGAAACTAGCCTGGAGAGTTACCTACATCAACACAAAAAATTCCTCCCCCAAAACCATATGCAGAACACAGCACCTAGTTGCTGTAGGGCCGACGGTTAAAGGTGGAGGTAACGCGAGTGATGTAAGTTCCCCGAGCACCTGGCCTGCCCCTTGGGGTTTATCCTATTAGAAAGAGGATAAAAGCACCAACATACGCGCGCAAAGATTAGAGGTCAGTGACTGGAAAGTACAGAAACAGTTATATAAGCCCTTTTTTGCCTTTGACTCGACCCCATTCTAAAAAGCCGGCGGTGAAAACAGGCTTCCCCAATATGGAACTAGCCCATACAAGGGCGGATGAGACCCTTGTTTAGCTGGGAGAGTAACTTGTAGGAAGAGGTAAAAAAAATTCTCCAGTCTAAAACAGTAACTCTCAGTTTTCTTTGAATGCCGCCCTAGAAACCGTTGTAATGTGAGGTTTCCAGACATTTTTTTGTTTATGTTTTAGGGCCAAGGATTTTATATTGTCAACAGGAGGAGACGAGAGAACCGTCGAAAGAGATGGAAAGTTTGGTGTTGTTTTAGAGAGGGAGATCTGTAAGTTCTGAGGTTATTTTAGAATGAATTTCCAAGGTTCAGACCGACCAACCGGAAATTCTATCCAGGATCAGCGAGATAGAATAGGAAGATTAGACCGAGAGGAAATTCTGAAGTTAAAAGAAGTGTGTAGCAGAATTGAAAATAGTTTGAAGACATGAAGGTCGAGCATCGGGCATATGAGTTGGAATAGAGTTGGTGTGCAGGTTTGAGAAGATTCTTAATTGGAAAAAGCAGGTAAAGTTAGGAGATAACGAACCCTGAGGAACACTACTAGACAGAAAAGGAATAGAAGTCGCCCCATCACAACAGCCGATATTGAGCGAATTTGAAAGACTGGGAACTAAGTAAGGGCAAAAAGAGAAGGAGAACCCAAAGGAGGGAGCTTCTGGAGAGCCAGGACGCGTTTGCCATCCCTCAAATGCTTTGGAATTATGTCAAGGGCCACCACGCAAGTCTCCCTAGTTCCTAAGGGCGGAAAAACCTAAATCAAGTTAAGATAGGAAAGGTATTATCGCAGTAACCTCGGACGCCGAAAGCCGTACTGGCGATTCGGAATGAAGTGAATGAGATTCAGATGATCTAGAATGTGTGTTGTGAAGGTTTCAAAGATTCTTTGATAGGGCTACAATAAAACATAGGGCATAGGTAGGGTATCAGAGACGGCTTCCTTTTTCGGATTAGGGGACATGCTTCCACACTGAGGGAAAGTGTTGTATGAGACATAGGAATATAATTGAACTCTGATGGGCGGGGAAGCACTGAAGGCACACTCCCTTCTCCAAAACTCGAGGAGGAAGTGGCCCGTCCAGGCCCACCCCCGCCTCTAACGCTCGTAGATTTCAGGAGCCCATGTGCACCCAATCAAAAGTAATCACAGGCAAAAGCATGCATAGGACACCTGAGAGGAGGAAGGAGTGAGGATTGAGGGAATTGCCAGAATAGTCCAGGTTTGAGTTAGAGGAAAATAGGAGCGTGTTTTTTTGTGTCCGCGTTTGAGTTAGAGGAAATAGTGCGAGCGAAGGAGATTGGCTTTCCTTTTTCTATTTTGGGAAGATAAAACAGATACCATCAATCGAATTAGATGCGTGATAGACGATTTACATAGTTGTTTAGAGTAGAAGTTTTTGGCAAGAGGCCAGAAAGTTTGTCAGTACGTTGTTCGTAGAACCAAAGGGGATGTGATTGAGGTTGACCGCACTTTCGTTCTGCTGAAGCCCGCTTTGTTCTCGGCCACGTAGTATCCCTGACGTTTCTAGTTTTTATGGTCTGAATGAAAATAGTATAAGAGTAGTGATAGGAGAACGAAATTTTTTTCCCTCCCATACGCACTGTCTCTAGCCTGAGATGGCAGAGAACAAGCACGATGAACCCCATGTGGGAGGAGAGAAAGATTTATTCGAAGAAGGAATGAACCTGATCCTCCCAATCAACGATTTCACAGCTATCAGACCTTATTCGGCAGAGAAGTCGAAAGCGTCACCAGAGACAGCGTCATTCCCAATTTGTTGCGTAAGAAAGAACCCAAGGCCCCCATCGGGCCCATACAAAAAGTGCCAGAAAAAAACGCTTAGGGCAGGATACACACCATGATCATATTTAAAATCTGTATAACCAAATGAATATTAGAATTACATTACAGATTTTATTTTATGGTTACACAAGGCTTTGAAAATTTCAGAATTTTCAAAAAATCAATTTCTGGTGAAATTTATCAAAAATGAAAAATATTAGAAAAAATAGGATTAAACAAAAGAGGAATTTCGAACTTATTTTTATATTATTAAAAATTTGTATAATAATAATTAATAATCTATGTAAATAATTATATAATTAATAATAATAATATAATATAATAATATTATATATAATATAATAATATATAAAATTAATATGATTAATATAATAATAATAATAATATATAATAATAATATATAATAATAATATAATAAAACAATCAACAAAAAGTTCTTGAGATTCTCAAAATAACAAAATTCAGTTTTTAACTTAAAAGTATTTTAAAAATGCCAAAATATAAAATTAATATAATATAAAATAATAATAATTAATAATATAAATAATATATAATAATTTAATAATATAATTAATACTCAAGTTTAGTTAAAATTACACAACCTAATCACGCAATTTTA
>JABUQX010137216.1:0-28255 GCA_015478945.1 Trachelipus rathkii | reverse complement strand
TAAACTGTAAACATTTAAGAAGAGAGAATTGCGCTATTCCCCGCCGTTTTCGACACTTTAATATTTTTCTTGTTCAAATGGAGACGAGACATCTATTGTTATTTTATTTTTTATTTTTTTTTTTAAACATGGCTATATTCGAGTTTTACACCATTTCTTTTTAACCTTGAAACAGTATATATTTTCCATTTTGCTTTGTAAACTTAAACTAATATATTTTTTATTTTGATTTTAGTTTTTACTAATTTTAGTAAAAATATCAATCAATAATAGATCAATGGATATACCGGCTAATCATCACACATATTACCAGCCCTTTCAACATCACTGTGTTCATTGATTAGCTACTTTAACGTCATGATTAAGTTGATTTCAACAATTCAAATTAAACCTTAATTATTTGTCCCACGGTAACAAAAATATGCATCATTTACAAACATTAAAAATTGTTAATAACAGTTTATGCTCAGATCAATTTTATTCTAGTCTATTAAAAATATCAACAATAAGTGATTAAAGTCATATTTAAGTATCAAGGAGATACAAACATTACATAAAAATAAGTTCTTTTGGATGATTAGTTCTGTTTTTAGTTTCTTTATGTTTTTAACGTATCTAATACCTTACATACGAATAAAGTGCTAATATTGACAAAATTCAATGCTAATATCTGTAAATAGCTAACATCAACTTGCAAAACTTAAACTATTTCCCACTTTTACATTTTCTCAAACAAATCAGTTGTTAATTTTACATTATCATAATAATATTTAACAACCTTAATAAAAATTTTACACTGTTTTTTAGAATTATACTGACCAACAAAGTTTTTTCATAAGTTTTACTTTAACAACAAAGCGATTTGGTGCCAAATCATCAGGTACACAGCTTTCCAAATTTCACATTAGATTAGAATAAAATGGGCTGTCACGGAACAAGGATAGTGTCTTATTATATCAAAAAATAACATACCAAGACCTATCTAACCTAATAAGAACTTAGCAATGATTCGTAACGAAATATGAATCTATGAATAATTAACAATGTCTCTCAAGTACCTACAATCATTAATGGTAACATAAATACATTCCCAGCGTTAACAAGTAACTTAACATGTAACCTTTTATGTAATGTTTGTAAATGATGGCATAATTTATGGTGCCAATATTAGGTTTAATTAGAACTTTAATCACTTAATCATGACGTAATTAGCTTAACCAGTGGATCAGGGTGATTTATGGAAAGGCTGTATGGTATGCTTAGCGTCAGATGATCCATTGATCTATTGATTAATTATATTTTACTAAATATAAAGTAAAACTTTAAACAAATAAAAATATATAGTTTAACAGAAACAAGGAAATGAGAAAATATAAATGTTTCAGGTAAAACGAACACTCTTTAATCTAATTGCAATGTTAAAAAATAAAATAAAAAAAATTAATCTCTTTGAAAGAAAATTATTAAAAGTGTAGAAAACGGAATAGCGTTACATTCTTAAATGTTACAAATTTATATTTATTTATTTAAGACTGTCTTTACAGTTTATAATCGAGTGACATGACATAATGCTTTTGATTGAATAGAAAAGGAATATATTTTTAATAATAAAATCAATAGGTGTTCTCTTACTACTACTACTTATACTATTACTTACTACTACTACCACTACTACTATTCTCTCCATCTCCAATCAGTCTCTGCTTTTGGAGTCGGTCGATTCCATCTCAGACACCGATTCTTTTCATTTGCTGTATAATATATATATATACTATATATATATATTTATATATATATCATAATATATATATATTTATATAATATATATATATAATATATATATATTATATATATATATATATTATAATAATATATAATATATATATATATTATTATATATATATATATATATTTAATAATATATATATATAATATAATATATATATATATATTATATATAGGTTGGGATTAAAAAAAAACCGTTACGGTTTTTTTTAAAAAAAAAAACACGTTTTTTCTTAAAAAAAGACAACGATGAATCATTGCTTGCTTCTCTCAGGATGTTCTTTTTTCTTGACTAGTAAGTCCTACTATAGAGGTTATTAGGCATTAAAATACAGTAAATTACAATATTGTTTAAAGAGATATGCAATATATAAAGTAGATTTTATTACTTAGTAAAGTTTTTTTTGTGCTGCTCTAGGGCATAAAATTATTACATTTCACATGATTTTTAGATTTATATTAATTTATGTATTATTTTATTATATATATACTATATATATATTATATATATATATATATATATAATATATATATATATATATATATATATATTATATATATTATATATATAATATATATTATATATATAATAATTTATATATATATATATATAGTATATATATATATATATTATATATATTATATATATATTTATATATATATATATATATATATTATATATATATATATAATATATATATATAGTTATATATATATATATATATTATATAACCGTATATATAATATATATATTATATTATAGTATATATTATATTAATATATATATTATATATATATTATATATATATATATTATTATTATATATATAAATATTAATATATATATATATATATTATAGTTATATATAAATTCTTCATCTACCTTTTTCTCCCCAATACTGGGAGTAAGGTGCCTTACAAGCATCGGAAAAGAAAAGCAGTATAAGAGAATATGACAAAAGTCAAAAAAGAAAGTCACCTCTACCCCTCCCCCTCGTACCAATTACATTAGTAAGATCGATCCAGTCAGAAATCCACCCTATTATGCACCTTTATTCTCTGCCTCTGCCAAACTCACATTTCTGTCCTTCCAGCATCGTTTTATGACTCACCCCTTTTTTCTTCTTAATCTCCCGGCCGGTGGTTATCCAACACACTCGCCACTAATACATCCGCTTAAAACCACTATACAATTCATCCTTTTCTTCTTACATAATATGCAAATATTTTCATTTAATTACTCTCGTTTACCCATTTCTCACACCACACAACTCTCTATGTGTTCATTCCTCTTTTATCAATTCTTCTCACACTTAGCATGCCCCTAAAGATTGTCCATCTAACACATTGAACTTTAGATCATCATACTTTTTATTCCAGACCATAGTCTCATACTATACCAAATAACCACAATTAACAGACATTGCTTCATGTAAGAAAATTAACCGTATATTGACTTAGTCCTATACATTTTTTAACGATTTCCTTGTACCAGCCCACCTTCCTTGCATCCAACATATACCTTAAATTTTTAAACTCAGACACTGTTCCAAGCTGCTCACCATCTCAACATAACTTCACACTTGCAGGACTGTCCTCACTCACACACATAACCTTACTCTTATCTACGTTTACTTTCAAACCCTCCTTTTACACACCGTGCAAATCTCTCTACCAATTCTCTCAAACTCTTCAAATTCGCCACACAAAACCAAATCTCCTTCGTAATATGGTAGGGCACCCTCCACTTCATCTCCATTTCTGTCCATCATTCTAACAACCATTTCCTGCCATCGCACCTTCAATTCTTTCATAACCCATTCAAATATACAAATTGAATAACCAAGGAGTGATATCACAACCTGCCTCACTTGCTATTAATAAAACCAATCACTTTTTGACACCATTTCATTCTTACACACGCTTCACTATCGTTCTACATTCTTTTGATTCCATTCAGAGCCTTACCACCAACACCATATTCACTAACACCATGCCACTTAGAGCTTCCCTATTAACCCTATCAATACCCCTGTTTGCAAATCATAAATTAAATACAATTTATTCTTCTCTACCACTGCCATGTTTCAATCATTTGTTTCATGTAAAGATTTGATCCACAATATCCTCCCACTCTTAAGCGCACCTTGTTCTTCACTCACACTCGCTCCTTCAGTGTGTTGCGCGCACTCTTCTCGACCCAAAAATACCCAACAATATTTCTTCCATTATACATAATCTCAAAAGGTATTAATAACTAATATATACCTCTCAATTATCTACATAGTTATCTCCCTTTAATCTCATCCCACCTATTAAGCTAAATTTCAGAATAAGAAAGGGTTTATCATAACATTATTGCCTACTCCTTTCAAGTCTCTTCCATCAGGGTATACCACTGAGGTAACCAGTTTCAATAAATGATCATTTTATTTACTATCTAGCGATGGACTTAGTTCAAAGTATTCCTCATTCATGTTGAATCAACTTTACTCGATTCGCTACACCTTTTCCCACTTGATTCCTACTAAATCATTTCTTTCAAAACCAGTAGGATTTCTCTCACATCAACTTATTCTCTCACATGTGTGCTAGAATATTACCATTCTATTCAACTTTATGCTCCTCTATCCTATAAACATTAATTCTCTTTGCATCATAACTAGTATAAAAATAATCTACGAATAATGTTCTCAATACGTTTAGAAGATTACCCATTAGACTCCACTACACATCATAGAGGTCACTATGCACCTCTCTTCATTATGCCACTATATTACAGATTTTCGAAAGTGTTCTTCCAACCATTTCACTCAGTCATCAATCACATTTCCATCAGGTTTACTCACAATAAATAAACACTTCAAATCCCTTATATCATTATTTACGTAGAGCAGGTTCCCTTATATTATATATTCTATTTTTTAACCTTTCAACGCTTCCTTCCAGAAGAGTTCCTATCACCACTTGAATAGTCTCTGGCATTCGGTGGTGTGGTTAGTGCCATAACAGGTTGCTCTGGTGTACTATCTTCTTTTTCATTAACGTTACGTGCTAACACAAGCTTATTTTAAGATTATCTTTTTATTTCCTCACTTAATTATTAAATTACAAGATCTTTCTTATTGAATACTTATCATCATATATTCTTTTAGTTTACAATATTACATTCACTCACTGAGCTTTTTATAATTTATATACTACTTATGCAGTCTCTTCATTCACCTTCACCTGTTCGTATTTACTTGTATACATTACTGCTACTTTAGACATACATCATAATTTACTATTTGAACTAACTGCTAACAATAGCTTTCCAGAATTTATTTAGTTTCAGTATGTTCACCTCAACTTTGATTTACTTGTGCACGAGCCGTTCTTACAATACTCTATATCACTTTAATTAATCACTTGTATTACACTAATAACTTACTCACTCTTAAAATTTTACCCTTTCATTCCTTCAGTAGTATTAACTATTCCGGTCCTCTCATCTCACCTAAAGTCCCCACTTAACTTAATTTTTAACCTTATAGTAGATATGAAGATCCCTAATATATAATAGATAATCACCATTTCTAAATACTACCTACACTGATATATAACACTCCAACATTAATACTCAAATATCTCATCTCTTTCTTCCACCAAACACAAAATCTCAAATTCATGACTTTTTCACTTCTCACGATATCACATCGTCATTACGCCTACACTCAACATCTAGTATATTATCTTAAATCGGTATACTCTTTTTAGTGTTTAAAAGAATTAATAATTTACTTACACACATCAACCTCTACTTCCTTACTAACAGAAATCTCATTACACTACATTACCTTACCATTTCATTTTTTCTCACCTGCACCCCCAAAACCCACCTATTAATAGAAATACCATATCCTTTTTTTGATAATATAATTAATAATATATAGAATAATAATAATTATATAAAGCAGCAATAATATTTATCATTGCTAAGAATTTTAAGTCAAGTGATATTTATATTAATATGATAATATAATATATTTATATAATATAATAATTCTTAAATAAAAGTGATAGTCTGATTTCATTGTAAATATAATACATTTAATTATCTCTATTTTACTATATTTATTTACATTATATTACATTGTGAATATATAATATTATAATAATTTATATGAATAAATATATAAAGAAGTAAATTCTTAATTAATTTTAAATGTAGTCTTCATAATAGTAGTCAATAAGTATATAACGTTTACATAGGCATATATCAAATATTGGGTGAAGGTCTTGAAATTTTATAACCCATTCAATAAAATAAAAGATATTATATAATCTTCAACTATGGTAAGATAAATTTTTATCGGAATAATATCATAGCCAATAGACTATGACATCACCAATTCACGTTATAACATATCGTTTCATTATAGTTTAATATAATAGTTTTAAAAATATCATATATATAAAAGTATATCATATTTATACATCTATATATAATATAATTAAGAATATATATATATATATTATATTAATGTGATGTATAAATCATTTATTTTACTCACTTAACTTATCAACTTCAATATTTGCTGATTTGAATAGACTTTGAAAGAACTTTTATTTTTTTGACATGGCTGTTACATGTTATCAACTGGCAAGTTTCAAAATACCACTAGATTATATAGTTTATTTGATAGATTTACTTCTGGTTGTAACAGTGATGCCAAATTGGTTATATTGACCTAAGGATGGCGTGCAAAAATTATCACTAATAGAGATAATAATTATTATAAGTTCAATTATCTCTTATTTTAGGTAATTCTTATACCATAATGTAATAGTAGACAGTTATGTAATTTGTGTGAATCGATACTTCTAAGTATATTAAAGTCGGCCGTTATTAGACAAACTATTTTTTTTGGTGAAAAACTGGTAATAAATTCAGAAAATTGAAAATTGAAACGAAAAATTGTGTTAAAATATTCGGTAAGAAATTTTCCATTTTCGTTGGGTGTATTGTATAATTAGCATGATATTAACGTTGCTGAAATTTTGTGTGAATTGAATACATTTACAACAATTGGGTGGATATAAATTGAACGCTCAATATCATGGTATATATTTTTTAAAAAAAATAAGTATACAGGTGATATATAAGTATATAAAGTCCAATATATAAGTATAAAAGTGCTCTACTATACGTTTCATTATCTCTGACAGTAAGTTCAAAGTATTCGATAATTTCAACATATAACTTACTTCCATAGGTTTTCCTTCACCTCAATATTCAGTTATATTTCTTGTGTTTTTTAAGAATACCTGACCTCATTTCACAATAATAATGGTCACACTAATAAAAATTTTTTTTTTATATAGTTAGTGTATGATGCATATGATAGGCTATTACGCTTTATATATAAAGTACCTATATTGCTAAAGTGTGTAATATTATTATTAATTATTAGAAATATTAATTTTTTTGTTCATAATTTCTTTATTATTCCAATTTTTATTTATCATAAAATAATGTTAAATTAAATTCCAATAAATTTTGAAAAGTCGATGATACATTCTTATTGGCAATAAAAATATAACTGTTAATTTCAACATTATTCTTCCTATTACAATAAATACTATATATTATATTAACATTGTTAATATCTACTGGTGACATAGTAAATGATAAATTGAAATGAGTTTGAGATTATAAATTACACAGACGTAAATATATTATATTATAAATGACCTGTATTCTCCCACGGATCACGACCATAGCTACCGGTTATATTTGCACGGAAATTCTCAATTTTTTATTTGTAAAGGTTATATATATAGTTTTTAAAAATAAATATTAAAATAATATTTCTATTTTCAAAATTTGTAATTATATTTCATTTAGTCTTAAATCAACTTATTTTAAAACTCCAATAGATTAGTAGAAAAATAAAAATTAATTAAGATATAAATGATATGGTTAACTTAAAATTTCTAGATAATTTTTCTATATGATATTCATTATATTAAAATACAATAAAAAAACGGCCGAATTATTGACCGATTTATTTACCCCCTATTATTAACCCTAGGTCATACCTATATAATATTATATTATAATTATTAAGTATTTTATATAGTATATATTATTTATTATATATAAAGAACGTATATAGTTTATTTTGTTCGTACTTATTTTATTTTTTATAATTGTATATATAGCTATATAATAATTTTGTATCTTATATTATTAATTGGTAAGATGTTATACATTAATAAGAGTAACTATATATACTCCCGACGGACGTAATATATATGCGACAATTTTCACTGCTATATAAGCAAATGAAAAAAAGAATACTAGGCTGCTAATAAACAGTTTCAGAAATGACAAAAGAAATAATAATATAAAAATAATAAAATATTAAATATAAAATATAAGGAGACATATAATTCGTTGCTCCGTGCGAATTGAATAACTATCGTTTATACGTATTAGTGTTCTCGCGAATTTCTCATGGGATTATACATGTGTTCTGGTTCTCTCGTTATTTATTATTCCATGTGTGTTGATGGAGATGGATCAGTTTGATAGTATATTCGGACTATCTTCCAGGAAATCTGGAGATATATCAGGATGTGAAAAAGGGAGAGTTAGAGCACGATAGTCTTTACCTCATAACTTCTTACTTATTGACGTTGCAAAATTTATGAGAAACCTTTATGATTCAATATAAATAATAAATCTTTTTCGATATATTAAGATAGCTATAAGTACTAATAAGTTATGTTTTTCTTTTACTCACCTCTCACGATTTCCTTTTTAACTAAATTTTTTTAATTTTAGCGTTTCTCCAACTTTGGTCTTTAGCGTAAATAAATATAATTTACCTATTACTTGCGACAGCCTATCTATATATTTATAACAGATTTATTATATCTTAACTTTTTAGTATAATTATTGATTCAAAATAGTGATATATTTCTTTATTTTTTTTTTATTTGTACTCATAGCATAGGCTATAAGAAATTCAAGTAGTGTATTATAAACTATTCTGATTTATTCATATTTTAAGATAATAAATATTCTTAGTTATAAAATAGGGTTTTATATATCGTTTAATAAATTTAGTAGTTTATCATCTAAAATAAATTTCTACTGAGCAAGATTTGAGCTCCCGTTGATGAGTGTGAATGTCCGATAAATTTGTTCGTGTCTGTAGTGTTAGTGATTTTAGATCTGGAGGAGAGAGAAGGAATATCGAAAGATGTGCCTTTATGTAGCTTATATAATAATGAGTGCCTATTTTTTGAACAGTTCCTGTGTTGCGAGTTGGTTCGTTGTTGTGGCTGGTTGTATCCGGTGTTTATTTGCGTTGTGAGTCCTTTAGCGTTGTGACGTATTATGTTATGCCAAAGAATAATATTTGCCACTCGAAGCTTGTTAGCTCTTGTCTTTGGAGCAACGTTATATATTAATAATCAACATCGAATGGTTTATGTGCACGTCGAATTCCTCTTAGCGCCTCCCCATGCTAATACATGCCTCTTTTAGACTCTAACACCTATACTACTTGAGTGCTCTGTCCGAGGAACCACAGCTAATATCGGCCTCTTAAAAGTCAAAGGTTAGTCTTGTGGCCACTACCGTCTTCATAATATATCCAGACGTAAATATGAACTTTATATCTTTATAGAGGATTTGCTCGCAATTATAAGCTGATGCAAGGCGTTTGCGGAAGCTCCATCGCTGATATATTGTGGAAAATTACTCACACATTCCTATTAAACACTGTTATCCTGAGATGATCTCGGATACTGACTCCTCCTTCACGATTGTTGCTCGGGCCTCTTTAAATCCTCGTCTTTCCTTATAAACCGAAATATTTTAGATTGCTTCTGCTGCTTGTATCTACATCTTACACTCTAGATACAGAATTTGTCTATTGCCATCTTTTATTTTCATTTTTCTTTAATCTTTTTATCTATATACACGGAAGATATTCTGAATTATTCTCCATATCTCAATTTCCATAATACCTTCGCCTGTAGATCCTCCTTATTATAGAGTGTGTTGGATAAATTCGGATTCGCTTCTACGACTGCACTACTTAGGATTAAGGTGCTATTGTGACCAGTAACTGATTTAGATATATGGGAGAGCGCCGTATTCAATATCTCTAACGTATCTCTCAAACAGATCTTCTGGTTTAACCAGTCCAAGAGACTAGAATTTAAAAAAATATAAAAACCAACACACAATTTTCCGGATCGTCACCAACACCGATTTACGTGTCTTGCATACACAAACTGACCTATGTTATCATCTCCACTTAGTTTTCTCTGCCATAATAAAGTATACACCTTTCTCCTATCGCTCCATAATCACCGGTAACGAGAATCCAAAGGAGTTGTTGTAATTTGAGTCACCTAACTATTTTAATTAGTTCCCTCTTTCCTATCATAAACTATTTACTTAGGTTCAGAAAACAATTAAAACACGTTCTCTTTTTACACTCACAACGTCTAACAACATCCACCAAGTTTCACAACGATATATATGCGGACAACCTTTAAGGAGTGTGCACAGAGAACCTATAGATCGCTGCTATGTGAAAATCATATTGTGCTAATAGGTTGACGTGAGTAGTTAGCTAATTTATCTACCTAGTTACGCTACCTATAATTGAAGTGACTGCTTATTCAGAACTTTCTTTAATATAAGAATATGACTTCGGATTTCTGAGCTCTAGATCCTTAACAAACGATAAACTAGAGGAACCGTGTAATTATTGTGTTGAATTCGAGAGGGTTTGTGGGTTTAAAATTAATTTCTTGTGGGCTTGAACTTAAAATCTTTTTCGCTGCTCTCCTCTCTAATGAATCTTTGTGTGTCTCGACTCGATTGCTTTTGTTTTCACTGATTAACCTCTAATATGAGTCCAATAACTAGAGAACCCTTAGCTAAAGTCTAAACTGTGGGAGTAGTCGGCAATTAAAATATATTACAGTATCCTCAGTTTAGCGCACCTATATCAACTCTCTTGTGCGCAATGTGTCAGAGTGTTCAGCATAGTAAATTCTCGCAGTATAGGGCAGGGATTCTCACATGTTCGCGCAAACGAAGATACTCAAAATGCGTGTAACGTTTACAAAAACCGCAAAGTTCGCTGACTCGGCGGTACACTAACACTGATGTTTCTCACTTATAAACTGTGACCCATATATTTTCTCTGAGCTCTTCTCAGACGCTAAAATATGAATCGAAACTATAGAAAAACTTCACTGTAAAATACGATTACTAAGATTTAACTCTTCACTCTATAATTTCACACACCGATACATACTGGTGGATCGACATTCTAGTTTATAGACAGATGATAACATACGACAAACATGTAAGGCCAAATCATCTTTGGCCTCCTATATTTCCTCTAATTATCTCCAACATCGTTTTGAGAGTTCATGGGGTGATTACTCTTACATAGTACTAGTGTGCCTATAACAGATCACTCTCAGATAGTCACAGACTGATCTGCCGATGCGCTAGTATACCCTTGTCATTTCATCGTGAGCGGGTGTGACTTATGAGCAATTCTCCTAGATATCGATAACAACTAAAGTACGATAAGAGGTAATGGACTGTGAAGTGGCAAGCCGCAAATTTAAGTGTAGATTAGAGTGACATAATATTACTCATCGCAGCAGTTTTTGAGGACAGATATGGTCGCTTCCGGTTGCTGAGAACCCCACCACCTCACGTTCAATACCTAAATATTCTCTTATGCCGCTCGAAATACTAGATACTTCTCCTCTAGTGTTGACGCGGCAATTATGTTCATCCATAATTTCCGAAAAAATTGATACGCTCTGATCCCTACTAACTTATCAGCCCAATATAAGCTCTCCACTTGTTAAATTCTTCTTAAGATTCTATTTGAACCCTTTTTCAACATCCTCATTTAAGTCATAGATCATATCTTAATGGAATCTCTTTTCCCTATCTTTCTGTATATATTACCATAGTAATAAGGCTTATTCTCGGATGCTCCTAGGGAATATTCTAACTTGCGATTTAATTAATCTATTTATCTCATATTAACGATTTATGTGTATTTCCGCCCTTGAGAAATATACGGGAAGACTTATTAATGGTGGCTCGGACTTGACTAATATATCTCAAATGACATTATATTTAGAACGTGGATGAATGTGACGCAGTCTATCATGCTCTCAAGCATCCCGCTTTGGGGTTTCCTCTTTCTTATGCTTACTATATTTCTATCTTCTTTCAAAATCGCTCAAAATGTTGGCTATAATATTTATATTATATAAAATATTATTTATATTAGATTTAAATTTTTAAACAAGAGAGTACCATTACTATCTATTATTTCTGTCTAATTTAATTAGGTGTCTATCAGTGGATTCATGTTCTATTATCTCATTCATCTTTAATCTCCTACTTTTCATATAATATCTTACTCACTTGACTACATCTAACTCATTATTCAACTAAAATTATATTGGGTCACGTAATGACTTGACCTTTCATTCTTCAACTAGTATCGCTCATAAATCTCTTAGCTTCACCTCCTATCACTATTCTTAGAATATGCATCTCGTCGTATAATTACTTTCGATCTCTATATCTCTGTGAAATTCTGGATAATAGATTTTTCAGTGGTAGTATGTATCGAGTCTTAATAAAGATCATATGATGAAATATTTTTAATTTACTTTAATAAAAATAACCCAACTTCTACATATATTCTCTTGTTAAGTACTAACTTGTAAATAATATTTTCTTATCATCTATTTTCTGACGGTTCTCTAGTGATCTTCTCCTGTTTCGACCCATTAATAACTCAATTACTTATGGTCACCCACTGTACATTAAACATAATAATATAGAATGTTGTTGAACACCTATCCACATACCCTCTCAACTCAATATGGTTTGACTTATAATTGTAGGGCATATATATATCATACTAGTACCCGGAACTCACATCCAAGATGAAACTGAGGAGTTCATGTTATGGTGAATCAGTGTCACTCCGAGTAAAGATATTAATCTTCCTCATCGCTTCAATCAGTTATTACTATCACAGTCCGACAACATATACCCAAAGGGTCACTATATCGCCCTTGCTACGTAGTCAAATTGCTCTACATATCTGTGTGTGATACTGTAGGGGCGGGTTTGTAAAGTCATGGCTGAAGCTTTTCATACTCGTAGCTTTTGATGATGGATACGTAAGTGTCATAAAGAGAACCAAAAATGACTTTAATAAATTGTATACCTTGTACGTGTTCATAGTTCACTGACCCTTTATCATTTGCTCCCATGGCAAGAATGCTTGGTGCTTTAATGCCCTTTTCAGAGTACTTAGACGGCAAACGTATGCTCGAAGGGAACACATCCACTCGCCCCGACCAACAACCCTTTACGACCGACCCTCTGTAGCAACAGAGGGTAGCTAGTATTCGGTACATGAGTGCCTTAGAATCCGTCCCTCATCAACGTCCAGATGGTATAGCTGCAAGAGTGCTCTTTTCTCTCGCCACCTCCCTGTTCTGATGGAATTTTTCTTTCCTCTTTGTGTTTCTCTAACTTCAATTAATTTCTCCCTCACTGTAAAGCCTGCGTCTTGTGCTCATCTGATCGTATATTATGCACGTTGAGATGGATTTTATGAGGACGAAGTTCAACACTCTACGCTCCTTGAAAGGGTCTCCGCTTGCGGCCGGGGTGACAAACTGTAATAAAACAATAAATAAATAAAAGGTTCTAATAAGGAATCCTCTAAGCAGCTTGAAACCCCATACATAATAGAAATGGCACCTCGAGGCTGAAACCACTTCTAGATGCATAAATAGCATAACCGAAGGGCTTGCTCGCTTTGGACAAAAAAAAAAAAAAAAAAAAAAAAAAAACGAAAAAAAAAAAAAAAAAACAAAAAAGACAGAGAGCATAGGAAGCCGGCTATCCTGCACCACCCTCAGGCCAACCAGCCACTCGTAGTGGGACAGATTGGTGGCTTTTCATGGGCAAATAAAAATTCACTGAAGATGAGGATTTTGGATACCTCGTCTGACTGTAAACCATTAGATAAGTCCAATGGCCGAAATTGCATTGACATCTCATTCACCTTCAAGGAATTTACACCAGGAAAACCTCATCGTAAACCAACTGAAGGACAGTCGATCAAGGAGCAAGATAATTTCAAATTTGCAGTTCTTGTTGAAAGAGGAAGATGAGGCTCTACCGAAAAAGAGATGCTGCTACAGAAGCACGAATACAATAAATAATCATGCGGTGGCATGAAAATGGGCCAAGGTTTTCATTATATATCAGTGAACTTGCAGGCAAATAATTTATGAGCACCTACCTTCATCAGTCGGAGAAAGTATTTATAGTGTAGGTAGGTAGTAATGTAAACCCCAAAAGGAACCAGTCTCTCGTAAAAAAATTTAAAGTAAAAGGCTTCAATGTTTTTGCATTCACATAGTATGTGACATTTTCTGAATTTGTACACATACTTGAATGATATTCTTATCTTAACAGGAGTATATATAATATATAGATTCATGTTTGTACGTAAATCGCGTTTTTTTCTTTTAACTTTGGCACATTGATTATTGTTCTTCTTTCCATAATTTTTTGCTGTATAAATTCTAGCTTGATTATGAAGCTTCTAACTCCACCTACAGCTTAAATCCAGTTAAAACAACATAAAGCTAGTAGTTAAACTTGGTTAAATACTTACTTTGAAACTGGAATAGAATATTTTTTAAATAAACACAAACATAAAATAGTTATTAATATTATATTGCAATTATATTCCTTAAAGGTACTATTTAATTTAGAAAGAAATATACTTGGGCACAACCAAATATGAAATATACCAATGACTATAGTATTGTCTTGGTTATCATGGGAATGCAATCTAATGAGTTGCTAGCATAGTGCACAAATGTTCTAAATTTACTTCATCAGTGTAATTTAGATTGTAATAAATATAGCATCGGTATACGGTATCAGTAATCGTGTATTCTTAAATAAAAATAGCAGTACTCGGATATCGCTATCAGCGGTTATTCGGGCTCTTTTCTAGGTAATATCCTGGTAATCCCTAACCGTATCATATATATATATTCTTATACTATATAGCCCGTTATACTTAATACCTATACCATACCACCACATACTATACACACTACATACCGTTATTATCATAGAATATACTCATATCATAGTATATGTATTACCGGAGGTATTATATATTATATACTATATATTATATTATATAATTACTATATATTAATACTATATCAGTATACTTACATATATACCTAAATACTATATACTACTCAACTATCCTCATATATACATACTTACCTACTATATACCCAACCTATACTATATTATATATATATATAAACTATATATAATTATTATCAATCATATATTATAACTTAGGTATTAAAGGATATCACTTACCTATTATCTTTATTACGAACTACCATATATACTATATATACTATATACTATATCATATTATCTATTTAATACTGTATCTATATTTTATAAGTGCATGTATATGGGCAGACGACAAGAAATTCACCCCTACAGTATTTACAGTATTCATTACCTATTATAATGTATACAACATTTCGTAGACTCTGAACTTTCTTTGTTGGCGCTGAATAGGCCTCGAAATATTATTTTTTACTTACAATCAACATGGTAAGAGCGACACAAACACACTTCAAAATCTTAGCTTGCATAACTGAATTAATGTCGCGCTTTACTTAAATATTATTACGTCTGTGTTTGTCCAAACTAATTTAATTTATAATTTAAAAAGTTAAGTAGATTTTATTAATGTAAATAAGTATAGTTTAATATGTGATTAGATAGAAATAAAAACACAGTCTAAGTTATATTATTCATGACATTTTTCCAAACGTGAATTTTTTCCAAAATTATAGAAATTTTATTTTCATTGTTTTTTGCTAAGTAAAAATAAAATAAAAAAGAATTATGACAAAAAAATTAATAATATTTATCTAATTAATAATAATAATATTTACACACCTTTTAACAATTTAGGTACTTTATATTACGAGTAGGCCTACGTATGCTAACATACACAATTAAAATTTTTGTTTTTTTTTTGGATGTTTGAGAATGGCTGTATTTCTTTAAACAAGCAAATACCAAAAGTCAATATTGCAGGTAAAAGGAACATCTATGGTAGGTAGTATAATGTGTGAAATTTCAGATTTTTAGCACTAACCCCATCAGAGATATTAAGGTTCAAAGTTACCGATTTTCCGAGAAATTGATTTTTGGACACCCTGGAAATTTTTTTAAAAATATTTACCAAACATCAAAAAGAAGATTTAAGTTAAACCATACTTTAGTACGTATCATCACACAAATTTTATATCGTTAATTATTCTTCTTTTAATAATACACCCACGAAAGGAAATTTCTTCGATTTTTTAACACAATTTTTCGGATTGATTTTTCTGTGGTGAAATATATATTTTCCCAAAAAAACATGGAAAGGCCAAATGTACCTTAAAGTATTCCTAACAAATCGTTTTCTATGAATTTCCGTATTAGAAATTCGAATATGTAGCTATGACTTTAAATGTTATTTCTATGCCTGGTTATAAATTTTGCTCCACCTGGTCAAACATTTTGGATCACCCTGTTACAACCAGAGTAAATCTACAAAAGCGAATGGTGGTTATTGAACTTGCCGGGATAACATTAACGCATGCATTTTATATAAGTTTCATAAAATTGCTATCCGGCCAAAGGTTTTTCAATCTGAACTTTAAAGTGGGTTCTGTTTTTTGAATAGACCCATTTAACTCCAGCAATAATAAGCTGCATACTAAAACAAAATTACTAAATACTAATAATAAGAATTAAATTCAAATTATAATAAATCATTAAATATAAATACCTTCATATACCATATAAATAAATATATAATAATATATATTATATAATAAATAATATAATATATAAACGTTATGGAACTACCTACCATATATATTATAGTATAAAAATAATTATATTATATATAAATATATATTATTATAATAATTAATATATATAAATATAATATATATTTATATATATATTATATTATATATATTATATTAATATTATACACTGTATATATAAAAACCGTATTAATAGTATTTAGGCTAAAAGGTTTAAATAGGTATTTGTAATATTAATAATACTGAACTACATTCTCTATTACATTAAAAAGAGGTAATTTTAAAAAAAAACAAATAAAACATTTTGTTTTAAAAAGTGAACCTTTTTTTTTTGCATAAAAAAAAAAACAACTAAAATTATTATGGATTTTTCACTAGCCCTATATATTAATAGTTATATATATTTTATTAATATATATTATATTATAGTAATATGTATTTAATATATATATATAGGTAATATATATTATAATAAATATATAATATTATATATATATAATATAAATATTATATATATATTAATAATATATAAAAATATTATTATAGTTATCAGGAAAGCATCATGACGGAAAAAACGGAATATTGCAGCATGGTACGAGAGTGAGATAGTGATTCGTAAAAAAGTTATTGAACAATGTGGAGAACTGGGGTTTTTCCTTAAACTGTCGCTGGACAACTCGCCATTTCCAGAATCACAGACTCGCACCATCTTTAATTAAGCCTCTATCAAAGAACATCAATCCAGCAGTTCGATGCTGCTTTCTCTTTATCTCGTCCATTCTCCCTCCCCTTCTAGTGTTCTTGTTAAAATAGTGCGGGTTCTAAGAGCATACTAAATGTTGCTCCGATTCAATGACATTGTTGTACACCTCAGCGAAGTAATTTTTAACGTATGTCTAATGTGATGATAGCCTGGCGTTACCTAGCCAATTTAGACCGGTAGCAAGGCTAGACCGTTCTTGAACGCACACTGGCAACTAGCTGATTGAGATTTTCATCAATGGACCGGTATCAAGAAAAATTCATGAGCTATCCATTTCCTACAACCCCAGCCAAAACTTCAGCCAAGTAGAACCTATTTAGGAAAACGAAAGGGAGTAGAAGCCTAGCCACCTCTCTCGAGAACCGTAATCTTATTGGTGATCATCATTCCTGTAACTTCACAAGTCAAATTTCTAGGCCTCATTCTAGATGACAATCTAACATTAAACTCATGAAAACGACTTATCATCGTGTGATTGGCCTATTACGTCATCTCGCCTCAAAATCTTGAGGTGCTGATTGCAAGTCCCTTTTGCGTCTCCACACAGCCCTGATTCAATCGAAGTTCAACTATGGCTGCATAGTATATGGTCAGGCCTCCCCAACTCTACTACACCTGTTAGATCCCATCCAAAACGAGGCGATCCTTATCTCCACTGGAGCCTTCCGATGGTCCCCTCGGGTGAGCCTTGAAGTTGAATCCGATGTGATGCCACTCTTCACTTTCAAACCCCAATACCATCTGCTCTGACACCGATTCTGCGAGAGAGACCTCAGAATCCTCCTTACTGGCCATTTGCAAACACAGTTTATAACATCCTTAACTTCCTCAACATCCCTTTGCAAAAAATACTGCCATTCTCTTGTGATAAAGGGTACACACCTTGGTTATTCCCTGCTCCTACCATCTGTCTGGTTCTGACCACTCTCCAAATCTAGCCATCCCGCTGCCTTGTTAAAGGCATCATTCCTGTCTCATTCCGCAGTTCACAGTAGATGTATTCCAGTATTTACTGATCGCTCTAAAGCAGGGGACAGTGTGGGTGCGTCAGCTGTCTTTCCTGACCTCAACCTTTCCCCAAATGCTCAAAACATGCTTTCTCAATTTTACACGGTAGAATTAATGACTATAATGATTACCCTCTCTCGAATTTTATTCCTTAACCAAGACCATTCTTATGTAATTTATTCATTCGCTCAGCGTCTTTCAAGCGCCCAAAGACCCCCCATTCTATAAACTCAATGGTATCCTCTTTACAACAATTTTTTCGACTGTCCACTCTCGCAAGAAACAAATTACACTATGTCGGACCCCTTCTCATGTATGGGTAACTGGCAACGAAATAGCTGACAGAGAGGCCAGAATGGCCGTCTCCTCTTTCCGTAGCTGTTCTAGGTACATCCCGGATTAAAATCGATATGGTCGCCTCCAATCAATTGATTATCATCCTGCTCTCTGACAAGGCTTCCGGTCTTACTGGCAGGAGTGCTGGGCGAGTGATCAGAGGGGCGAAATTAAGAAATATAAAGATGAACATTGGTGAGTGGTCTTCCTCTTACTTACGAAAGCGCTTGCACGAGGTGATACTTGCACGTTTCCGCATTGGCCACACCAATATCACTTACAGCAACCACATGTCACGGGATCCTTCTCCCATCTGCAAATTTTGACGTCGCTATACCCCACAAACTGATCACCATATCTTCACTGATTTTTCTATACTGGACCCCATCTGCCGTCGTCATTTTCCTACTCCAAGGTTCAAACCACTATCTGAATCCTCCCACTTTAATAGTAACTCTATTTTCTCTTATCACCAAGAACTGAATATTCTTCACAACATTTAATTTTATGTAATATTAGGGCATCTTTTTATATAGCTTTATTTATTTTTGACTGAATATTCACATCGCCATCCAAATTTTCTTTAATGACATTTAAAATATGTATGAGCCAGGCCCACCCATGAAGTTGATTATTCAACCCAATGTGATCGCTTCCTTGTGGACAGTGGTGGGTCCTGTAAATAAACTAAAAAAAATAAAATAAAATTAAAAAGTAAAATATTATATATATATATACATATATATATATATACTCTACCATAACTATATACTCTTAACTTATATATATCTTATATATATATATATATATATATATATGAAACCTTAAAACTCTGTTTCATTCATTATATATAAGAAATACCCATTTATGCTACTCATATATGCATATCAATATATATATATATACACTATATATATATATATATATACTATACCTATATACTGCTCATATATATATATATATATATATATGAAAAAGCTTTGCCTAATGGTTTTCCTGGCTTAAATAATTTAGTAACTCAAGGCAACCATCCATTGATTGTATGTTCACTATTGTACTGTTTGAAAATAGATGTCCATGTTTTACCACTGGTTGCTAATCTGTTTGCAGCTATCACTCTAATCCATTCTTGCAGCTATATATATATGGAATATATATATATATATATACTACTTTATAATATATATATGTATATTTTATATATATATATATATATATATATATATATATATATATATATATATATATATATATATATATATATATATATATATATATATATATATAATAATCTTTTCCTTTTATCTTACTAGCTAACTAAATATATAACCTTAATATATATGTATATATATTTATAACAACCCCTTGCAAACATATATATTTTGTATCCAATATATATATATATATACTGCTGCTGTAATAACCAATATATATATATATATATATATATATATATCATCTACCTCTCTTTCACAGATTGGGGATGTGGTGAGTTGCATACACTGGAAACAGAATAGTAATAAAGAAAGTGACTCAAGTCGAAAAGAAATCCCCCCCCCCCCATTACCACCCTAAGGCTTCACGAGATTGTGTGCAACAGACCCTCACTGTGGTATCTCGTCAATGTGGGGTTCGTCTCCTGGCCCAGGCAAACGACCATACCCCCTCACAAAACCCAGCCATTTACTTTTAGTATGCACTTTTCTTCTCGTCTCTGCCAAGCTCACATTCCTCTCCTTCAGGCATTTCTTTTCTGACTTAATCCACTTTTTCTTCGGTTTCCAGCCAGTCGATTCCCAGCACACTCACCACTATACATCCGCTTAACCAACTGACAAATATCCATTCTTTCCATATGACCAAATCATCTCAATGAACTCTCGTTTATTTTCTCATTTACGCCTTTCTTCACACCAAATGACTCCCTAATGCGTTCAATCCTCATTTTAACAATTCTTCTCACACCTAGCACGCCCTTAAGATTGTCCATCTGAACACATTGTACCCTAGATCTGTACATCTTATTCCTGACCATAGTTTCACTACTATACAATAACACAGGTAACACATACCCTCATGCAAAACCCTAGCGCACTAAAGTTTAGGTCTTTTACACTCACCAAGGATTTAATTGCCCTAGCCACCTTCCTACCATTCACAACTTTCATACTACACCCTACATCATCCGTTCCCTTTTCATCCAACTTATATCACAAATATTTAAACTCAGATACTAGTTCTGGTTGCTCATCATCTAAAATAACTTCCCACCTCGGACTCTCTTAACTCACTACCATAACCTTACTCTTATCTACATTTACTTTCAAATCCCTCCTTTTACACACACTGCCAAACCCCTCTACCAATCCTCTCAAACTCTCTTCAGATTCACTACACAAAATCAAATCATCTGTATTTAAAAAGTAGGACACACTCCACTTTTTTCCATTCTCCATCATTCTAACACCTTCAACTGCCGCCCCTACCTCTAATTCTTTCATAAACTCATCTATATACAAATTAAATAACCAAGGAGGAATAACACATCCCTGCCTCACTCCGCTATTAATATTAAACCAATCACTTTCAACTCAATTTATTCTTCACACATGCTTCACTATTGTCATACATACTTTTGATTCCATTCAGATGCCTACCACCAACACCTTATCAACATCATATACCTGTAGCAAATCCATAAAACCTAAATACAATTTATTCTTCTTCTCTCGCATTTTCTAAATCACTCGTTTCAATGTAAAAATTTGATCCACACATCCTCTACCACCTCTAAATGCACCTTGTTCTTCACCAATTAGTCCTTCAGTCACTTGATGTACTCTTTCAACCAAAACACCAGCATATATCTTCCCTTCAACAGTCAATAAACTAATTTCCCTCTAATTCCTTTTATCAGACTTACCCTTATATAAGGGTACTATTACTGCTCTCTTCAAATCCCTCGGAACTATACCCTCCATAAATGATCTATTACACAACTTCCAAATTCATTCAACCACCATCTCGCCTCCATTCTTGCTCATTTCACCAGTAATTCCATTGTGCCTGCAGATTGACCATTCTTCAACCTCCTCCTTACTAATGACCTCATCCCCAAAATACCTATTCCTTCTTGCACCATCAAACCCACACACATTAACTATAACCTTTTCATTACAGCCCATGATATGCAGATTTTCGAAGTGTTCCTTCAACACTCTCTTCCCAACCATTTTATCAGTCACGAAAGGACCATCCCTGTTCATTATTCTATTCAGACTCCCCTTATTCTCATTCTTAACCTATCGCGCCTCCTTCCAAAAGAGCTTCCTATTCCCTTGTATGACTCCAATCATCCTCCTTCCAAACTGTTTATTACCTAATTTTTCCTCCTACATATGCAACTTTTAGTCTTCCTTTTTTTCCTCCTTATGTAATTCCAAACACCTTTCTTTTGAAACCTCATCATTGGTATTTAGTACATTCAACCACACCTCTTTTTTTACTTTTAACTGCTTGCATCACCTCTTCATTCCACCACTCACTGTTATCATTCTTACTTCCTACTTTAACACATCTACATACTTCTCTCGCACTACTAACAAACGCTTCCTTCATTTGCGTCCACATTTGTTCAGTTTCATCTTGTACACATTCAACTGATTAATTTGCAAGTGCTCTTAAATACTTTTCCTCATTACCTTGTTCACTTAACTTCTCTCTTAATTCTTCCCACTTCCTTCTTTATCATCTTCCTCTCCATACAAGCCCCCACTAATTTAATCTTACATAAAATAACTTTATAATCCGATAATCTCATCCATAGCCCCTTAACTGATTTAACATCCATCACATACTTTAACATCTCCTTCTTTATTAACACAAAATCAATCATACTTTCACTTCGACACTATCTCTACCGAAACCAACTCTTGTGTTTGAAGAAAGTATTACTTACACACGTACCTCACTCCTCACAGAAATCAATCACCTTCCTACCATTCTCATTTTCTCCTATCACCCCAAAGCCACCTGTTATTATCATCCCTTTTTTGAACACCTATCCAACTATCTAGGTTGCCCGGCACAATCAATCTGAAGCTCCTACTAACCCAATCCAAAATATCATTCAGATTATCCCAGAAAATTGCACTCTCCTCAACATCACCCTCAGATTTAACCTTTAAATTTAACCATTAGATTTCTAGTACTCACAAAAGCAAAATCCACCTTAGCTCTGTCACATGTCACTCATCAGAATCACAACTCCTCTCCCCTCCTCCCTTCACATTCCTTTCCACTCCATCACGCACACATTTCACACCACACGACTAATCTTCACCGATTCCTTACATCTTTGTCTTAGTCACAGCGAGCAAATCAAATTTAACCTCTCTAAGTACATGCATCACCTCTCTCCTCATAGTTTATTCCTCTGACATTCCATGTACCCATATGATTTATACATCTTCGCCATAAGATAGAAGGTCGCTTACGGCGATCACGACCTACTCCGAGGAATGCATTAGCATTCCTGGCAAGAGACAAGTGATAGTGGGTAGCCAACCCAACTACTACTGTCCCTTTAGTCGCCTTCTATGACATTCAGAAGATACAATGTGGGAATTCTTTCTCTCCCACACATAAGGATATAAGGTGTTGTCTGTAAGAAGAGTGCGGATGTGAACGCAAAAGAAAAAGGCGAACCATTGGGCACTGGAATGCAGGGCTGCAAATCTGGACCCAGAGATGCAAGGTTTTGGGTGGAGACAGAGCCAAATTTTTTGTGAAAGATGGAGACAGAGCAGACAAAAACACCGGTTCCAGTAATCACAAATATCTTTACCTTAAAGCAAAGAAGATTCAAGCAGGGGAGTTGACTGCCAGAAAATTTTAAGCAGAATTAAAACATCTAATTAATGCTTTCAAAAATAAAGAAGGGATTATTTTTTAAATGACATGAAATATTCCAGTTTATAGTTAAAAGAAGAATTATTTTAAAAGTTAGGATAAAAGTAATGGATTTAATTTTTTTTTTTTATTTTGTTTTCTACAAAATCATTTCCAAATTTTTAATGATAAGTCAAAATTAAGGGGTCACTAACAATCATTCATTTTTATTATACCCATAGGCATAAATTGGGAATTTTTCTGGGGTGCCATGGCCCAATTTTATCTGAGAATATATATATATATATATATATATATATATATATATATATATATATGCTTTCCCAACTATGCTGATAATTGGTCTTAACATATATCTTATATATATATGTGGCCTAATTATTCAGGGAACTACTCTAGGTAGATGGAACCCAGGCTCTAGTCGTTAAATTAAAGGCGGGTCGTTTGCGTCTTTTGGTTTTTCTTCCGATTGTGCAACCTTATATATATATATATATATATATAGCAACATATATATATATACTGCCTCAACATATATATATATATATATATATATATATATATATGCTATACTTACTTCTGCCCATGGCCCACCTTAATTGGAGGGCCACACTGCTTCAGGAAGCCGGCTGCCGCCTCTGGGCAGTTCCACAGGTCGAGGAGAGAAGTTGTAGAGAGAGAAGTCGACGCGGGGGGCGTCGAGAGCAGGGCACCTCAGAAGGAGGTGCTCTATTATGTCTTGGGCATTGTGGACATCTAGTGCAAGTGGGAGGGGGTGACGTTGTCAAGTTTGAATCTGTATTTATGTGCATGGGCCGGAGTCCTGATTTGGCCTCTTCTGGACAACATTTCTTCTATGAGAGCTTTGGGGCGGGCGTGTTTAGTAAATTGTTATTTAGGGGGCGGTTTAGTAGGTATGTGTTGGTTGGGTATGAATGTCTAATCCATGACCTGGCTGGGAGGGGAGGAGGGAGGAATTATGTTGTATGTGTTGTAATAGGATTGAGCTGGTGAGGAAAGGGAGATTTTAGTCTTTGTCGAGGGGGAGTTGGAGAGAATTTGGTTTGGTGACAAGGGTGGAATGGATTGCGTGTTTTCTGATAGAAGTGAGTCCCCACCATCTCCAGATTTTGTGGAGATAGGCAGGATGGAAGTTTCATCGTGTAAATGTTTGTTGGATTGGGTGTTTTTTGTGCAACCTGTGTCAGGCATCTTTCGGGAGGCTTTCCTATATATATATATATATATATATATATATATATATATAACATATATAACTATATATATATATATATATATATATATATACATATACATATACACATATATATATATATATATATATATATATATATTATATATATATATATATATATATATATATATATGCTAACCCAAGTGATATATATATATATTTCTATACCTATTTATTAATATATATATACTTATAAATATATATATATATATATATATAACCATGCTATACTTATATATATATATACTATTATATATAATATATATATATTTTCCGATGTTAAAATATATAAAAAAAAAATGTTATAGAAATTCATTACTACACAGAGAAAACTGCTATAGATGGGAGATACAAAGGTGGGAGCAGCAGTGGGACTTACAAAAGGCTAAAGGCAAAATGTGTGTGGTAAAAATATGAAGTAGAGATGGAATACCTGCAAATATAAGCTATTGCAGAAACTGGAAGCTTGCTAGTGAGCCACAAAACTGTATTTGCTAAAGGAAGTTAGTGAAGAAAAAAAACTTGGAGTACAAATTGAACTTCAATGTGTTAGAAGATATTTGAAACTTCACTTTGTACCATCTATTCAAT
This sequence comes from Trachelipus rathkii, assembly GCA_015478945.1. Lineage (NCBI taxonomy): Eukaryota > Metazoa > Arthropoda > Malacostraca > Isopoda > Trachelipodidae > Trachelipus > Trachelipus rathkii. The sequence goes on along the minus strand of JABUQX010137216.1, from coordinate 2,592 downwards.
CAAGAGCTTATTAGTTTTTCTGTAAGAGAAACTATGATGCAAATTACTAGCAGAAGTGAACTTCACAGTACTTTCAGGTTGAATCTAAAAAGCTGCAGCTTGAAGAGAACCAGCTAGGGTTTAGGAAGAAAATGGTGAAATCTATTTTGAAAGTACAATCTTCAATCATTTAGTATATTAATAAGAAGGCTATAGAAACACTAGAGAACAACAAACTCTACAAAAATACCTTGAAGAAGTAAGAATTTTCAGATATGGATTAAAATACCAAATCTTCAAGCAACCCATTATTACGCTTGGCAGCCGCTGGACATATGGCCACACTACAAACTCAGCTACTTGAAATCAAAATCATCAATGTTTGAAAGAACTATATCTTAATACGGAATATTTTTGCCTGGTTGGTGTAGGAATCTTGTGTAGTGCTAAAAAGTAACATCATTGGAGTTTCAAACTAGCTAATTAAGGACAAAAATAATAAAATTCAAAAATCATTGTCTTTGTTTTATTGTCTTTTAAATAGAATAACTATTTTTAATAGAATATTATGGATAATAGATATTTTATTTTTAGCATTTAATATTTTCGTATTTTATATATTTATGTATTTATGTAATTTATATATTTTTTTATCATTAGAACCAGTTCAGTTCAGTTTCTATGTAGAAATAAAAGATGTGTTACCTGAGCTGCGTATTACCGAAGCCACAGGCGTTAGGTTTACAGGTTGCTACAAATTAAGGAAGACTTGATTAGAGGAATCGTGAGAAGTGAGATGATGAAGCAGTCAGAGTGAGGAATAATCGTCCAAATATCAAATTAAAGTATTTAAGCATAGCATAAAGAAACTCAAAAATAATAAAAATAAATAAAAATATACTTTAAATAAATATATATGAAATATAAAGAATTTATCATATCTCCACAATATTGCAAAATAACATCTTCCTTTATTTTTTATTTTATATAAAAAAATAAAATGAGTGAATGAGTTTGATAAAAGTTTAGTTTTTAAGTTTTTTTTTTTTTTAAATAATAATGAAAAGTATGATTGATCTACGACAAACAAGCAAAAATGGAAAATATAGATGAAGTGAAACGAAGGAGGTTTAAAGATCTTCAGTAAACTTGCTACAGATATAGGAAAATAAGCACTATTAAAAGGCAAGTAAACTGCCTTTACCATAAATAATTTGAGCTTAGTTTAGCAGAAATCAAATCAGTGAACTTTAAATTAGGCGCCAAAGTGAGATCTAAAAATACTTGTGTAGTGAAGGTAATATTTGTGATCTCTAGTCCGGAATAAAAAAATACAGCAGTGAAACACACACAAGAAATTAAGAGCCATAATATGCACGGTTAAAAAGTGATATTTCATCACTTGGATAATACTGGGGCCGATTAGACCACCAAGACCAGTGCAGTAACATATCAGTGGCAGTAAAGTAAAGTATAGCCAGTTCAAAAAGTTCAATAGCACAATCTTTATTACTTGAAATAGAAAAGTAAAATAAAGGAAATTACAAGAAACACGAACAATACTAGAAGGGGGCTAGAATTTAGATGTGGCTTTCAGACTTTATAATGCTAGTCAAATAAAAAACTTAGAACAAAGATTAAATAAAAATTAGACAAAAATCAATTAGTTATAGTTAGTATTAGCGATGCCTCTATTGCACATTTGAATAAACATGTAAAGTTTTTCTTAGAAAATTCTTTTTAAACCTTAAATAATAATCAGGGTCTAAATTCACCATAAGAAATTTCTTCCCCAAGAATGAGGGATTTCACTCTTCATCCAAACTCCTAATTGACGAACCTGAGGTTCTTTCTGAAGGGAAACTAATAAAAAAAATTTATTTAGCACCTTAAAGCTAATATAGAAGGAAAATTTAAAAATGAAATGAACAAGCTTTACTATTTAATCGGGTATACAAAGGTAAAGCACAAAGTATAGTGAGAAGTTGTATGCATATGGATGAAAATATATAAGTTATAAAAGGAGAAAATAAATTATAAACCATTCGGAAATGAACAAGTTATTGTAATACATACTTGAAAAAATTAGAGGAGGAGAGGAAGGTAAGAATGAAGATGGTGAAACTATGGCAGAATTTTCTTTGTTTTTAGATGCTATTAATAATGCAATGGAATAGTTAACTTCCTATAAACAGGTGATAAAATGGAGGAGAAATCAGGCGGATAATATAACTGTGAAGAAAATAAAAGGTAAGAATTTTGAGTACATTCTAAAGTTGTTGAAAAGGAAGCAAGGATCATGAATACACCAGTATTTAGGAGAGCAACACTGTGGTATATTAAGCCAAAACAAAGAATTACAGGAATTTGAAAAAAGGGCCAAAGTCGCTTTATACAAAGAAATAATAGTGACCACTCTAAAAGTATAATAATAAATGTTTAATAATAATAAAATGGATGAATAATCAATAGTAATAATAATGACAATAAAAAATAAGAATAATGGTTGTAAACTAATAGTAGTAGTATTGAAAGATTAGTTTACTTAAATTTGTAAGCAATCATGGATATAAATTTAATAGACCCTAATTACGTTTTGGGAGATAATCACTT
>JABUQX010137215.1:42500-46196 GCA_015478945.1 Trachelipus rathkii | reverse complement strand
TATAAGATTATTACATACATATATATTACATATATATATATTATTATGCTTATTTGTTAAAGAGCATATATATTATTATTATTAAACATATTATTATATATATTATTATTAGATTATAGTTATTGGTTTAGACTTCCTTGCTATTACATATATATATAAATATATATTATTGATTATTACATATATATATTATATATATATATATATTATTATATATTACATATTGCTGGTTGGTTAAGTTATAGATATAAGAAGAGTTGTTAAGATATTACATATTATACATTACATATTATTATATATTATTATACGCCTGTTATATATATATATATTATTATTGTTGCTATTATTATTTATTATTATTATTACTATTGTTTTACATTTTTCATATTACATATTATTAATTATACATATATTACATGAAATTGGTCTATATTCAAATGCATAAGCAAGCATATAAATTATATATATATATATATATATATATATATTATATATATATATAAATATATATATATGTATATATAAATAATAAATAAATATATATATATATATATATATATATATATATAAAGAGTGTTAGTATATTTTTATATATATATATATATATATATATATATATATATATATATATATATATAAGGACATTTATAAGAGGTCGACCCGTTTATATAGAAAATTTTCGATAAGAAAACAACCAATTTTGAGAATATATTACATTGATGCTCTAATTTCTATTATTTATCATCGTTATTTTCATTTTTAATTTAAATTAAGAAATTAACAAAGATTTTTATTATTATTATTAATATTATTATTATTATTATTATTATTATTATTATTATTATTATTATTATTATTATTATTATTATTATTATTATTATTATTATTATTATTATTATTATTATTATTATATTTAATAGGATTTAATTTTTTTATAAATTCTTCATTTCTATTATTTGATATTAATATTATAATCAATCGCTATTTTTAGATAAAGAGAAGTGTTGGCCCCGATGAAGGGTAATTTTTGCCCAGGGGGAATTTGGGGATGATGAGAGGGTCAGCTGCCCCACCCCTGACTCAAACATAAAATATATATAAAAATATCAAACAATTTATTACTGTCAAGGTGTTTCTACAAACTTACGTAGATTCATCAAATTTAAACTGAAATAAATAGCCTAAGCACGGCCTAAGCTTACTCATTTTAGTAAGACTATAGGTGTGAAGCACAAAAATATATCATTTTTTTAATTTTCTTTTGTTAATATTAATTAAATTACATTTAAAAATCCACTATTTACTAATGTATTTAACCTCAAATCATTGAAATTACGTTACATTTTTTATTGGTTTTCGTTCCTGGAGAGTCAACAGAAAATAAATAGTTTATATATATATATATATATATATATATATATATATATATATATATATATATATATATATATATATATATATATATATATATATATATATATAGATATAGATATAGATATAGATAGATTGATAGATAGGTCGTATTTACAATTCGAAAATTTTGTCGTATTATTTTCAACAGGCCACAGATACGACGATTTCAGGGACAATTCTATTGAAGACTTCATGCGAGATTTCTTGTCCACACAGGGTAATTTCAAAACTTTGAATATTCCATACATTTTTCCAATTATAAAGTACGTCATACCAGGACCTATTCTCAGCTATCTTATTGGTAAATACCTATTGATATTTTTTTATGATTTTACGTATATACTGACTTTTTAAAATTTTTAAGGATTTATCTTTTGTTTCACTTAGTGCGAGTAATAGTTGGAAAATTCATTGTGTAAATGTAGCTTCAAAACACTAAATTCAAATCTACCAAAATTGGAAAGGGAGCTTATATTTCAAGCTCCTTCATAAGAGTAAAGCAGAATACTGTAAATGTATCTGTTCCAAACGTTTGGTTTTGGAAATGAAATGAAATTTATGGAAATATGTTAATTAAAGTTTCCAATGGGAAGAGGTTTAAGCATTTAGCGACTTTGTGGTTGCATACTGGACTGCATTACAAAATTGTTAAGAACGTAGTGCCGCCCAAAGAAAAAAAAGTACACCTGAATGGAGATATCTAACGTGTTTTTAGGTTTGTCTGGTACATTCTTCTACTCTCCTTTGAACTCTTGTTCGATATTGTCTCTTTCAGCTTCTCAGAGGGTATTTCTACCGTACTTTCAATTTACTTGAGTCTTTGACATCTATTACCAAATTTCTTCTTCACATTCCCCCCACAGACTTACAAACTGAAAATGATATTACCTTAATTGCGAGACATAAATCTTACCCGGAGATGAGTGACTGGGCAGCATTTTACTCAGCTCTTCCCGTCATTCATACCCTGTCATTACACCTTTGCAAGCATCGACCCCCCAATTATTGAGTCGGTGCCATTAAGACGATTTTGTCGGCCTGCTGTGTTGCATGGTCTTTGTATTTCGTTAATATATATAACATTTAAGTTCCTTTTCCTAATTTCCAAATTAACGAACATCAATTCTTTTTTTTAGACATCACCTTTTGTTCTTGTTTGCTCTTTTATTTTAGAAATCACCACTTGATCTTGCTTGGGTGATTTGGTGTTTTGGCAGAAAACACTACTCTGTTACCACCTTCTGATATATCTTAAATTTTCAGTAAAATTTGGTAGTTGTGTATACTTACGCAACGATGTTGTCTGTTCTATTGTTCCCACTTTGGGCCTTTCATATATTTCACCTTTTTTGCTTAATGTCACTAGCTAATCAACAAATAAATCTTATTATTATTTTCATTTCTCCATAAACTCTAATGACTATCCAATATTTTTCAATTATTCAATTTCCAAAATAAAACACATTTTTTCCTATTTTCAATGAAATCATCATTTTAAGTTAAATAGATACTCACCAACGTTAAAAGTTTTCTTAAATTTTTCAGGTTATTGATGGGAAGCTTGCCTTTAGTTTCCTTTCCAGAATCACATTGATCAGATAGATGGTGGTATATCGGCAAACCCATTTTCGTGATCGTCTTGGAGAAGAGCCCAAAACTGTTGATATTATCTCAACTTCTAGTCCTTCTTCGAATAGTGTTAAACTCTTTCCCTTTTATAACTCCTCCGATTATCTTCTTATCTCTCTTCAATCATCTACGAGGACTTCTCTTTAAACCATTTGGACATTTTGGTGCCACTCACTGGTCGAACGTGTGGTTGTAAATCTTTGACTTCTCTTGGAAAGAATGTCGCTTCGCATGGAAGGGTCTCTTTAACTGAGAAATCAATAATTAAATTTATGTAATCCATAATCTTTCAGTTCAATAAAAATACACAATCCTCAGTTTATATCTGCTAACTAGCTCTTTTTTTTTTTTATTTAACTTTGCTCTCAGGTATTACCTTCATCTCCAAAATATAGAAACTCATGAAACTTACATTACATTCCTTAATCGTATAAAATATAATTTCGTAAAAACAATTTTCTTTGAAAAAAAAGCAATTAAATTTCTGGTTCACCTTCGATAAGTCCTTGGCTCTTCCTTTTACTTTCGACAGCAGAACTGTGTTTTTAACTTGTGGTAAAACTAAACTAGTACCAGGGTCACTTGCACGAAATAGCAACCGTTAGGATTACGATACATTCCAATAGCAGCGGAAGCCTTAGAGAGATAGTATCC
>JABUQX010137215.1:0-37500 GCA_015478945.1 Trachelipus rathkii | reverse complement strand
CTTGCTTATCCCACCAACGATTGGCAAACCCACCCCTACCAGCAGAGCCAAATCAGACAGCAGTAACTCCAACACATAGTTGAAGTGCGGTGCGACACAACTGCTCGACCTGGGGTGTCGTAGAAAACGCATAGATATTTAGCTGTTGACAGAAAGTATTAATAAAACAATGAACAGAAGTGTTAGGGTCAGCTACCTAATAGGCTTTAGTGTGTATTATAGTATAAAGTAATCTGGCGGTGAAACATAGGTCAGGTGTGTTCAAGAATTGGTTCGAACGATCCGGAATAATGTGTGTAGGTTCTTAATTAGTAGATCCAGATGATAGTGCTGAATGATCTGTGCCACCTCCCACCCCGGATCAGTGTAGAGAAAGCCCAACCATTCACTAGTGTTCTGTGCAGATTAAAACTCATATAGAGGATGAGAAGATATAGCAGTCCTTGCCGGAAGTAGTAAGATATTCCAAAAGGTTTGAAAATCCTGCACTCTGCTTAAGAAAACAGTAGTAGCATTAGCTTATTAGTACATTAAGTTGATTTTATGCCACAAAACATCAAAGTTATAAGATCTGAGATTTTCGAGACGTACAGGAGTAAATAATGCTTAATAGGCATGTACCACACTTTAGAGGGGAATTGCTGAAAATATATAGTTGACATATTAAACAAGTTAGAGGATGAACTCCCCAGCCAGCCAGGCAGGCAAATTTTGACGCGAGAAAGTACACACACACACACAATAATAATAATAATAATAATAATAATAATAATAATAATAATAATAATAATAATAATAATAATGTAATAATACTAATAATTAATAATAATAATATAATAATGTAATAATAAATAACATCAACACACACACACACAATAATAATATAATATCAATAAACAATAACAATAATAATAATATAATAATAATAATGTACTAACAATAATAATAAATAATAATTTTCCTGATTAATAATAATTTCTCGATTTAATAGAATAACGATTTATTTAATAACTAACACCATGTTCCTGCGCTTCAACTTTATTTCATGTGACTTTGATATATAGTAAGTATCTTCAAAACATTATTTAAAAAAATTTAATATGTCATCATGGGATGATAAAAATTATAGTACTTTTAAATTAGAGTTCTTAACAGTGATGCAGAAACATAATCTTTCACCAGTTTCTGGTATAACATTTCGTCACTTAATCGGCAAAATAACAGGCAGAAATTGACATGGCGAGGACGATAACGATAAGAAAATTACGTTGAGTTTCTTCCTATTTATCATGATGCATTATCAAGTGACGATTCATCGTCCCATCACTACTTTTTTTATATCGAAACTAGATTTGTTATATTGAATCTAAAAGTTTTTCATAATTCTTCACCCAAAAAGTAAAGAAGTATGGCATCGGCTGCTATCGGCCATATTAACCAATACCGATACCGATACCGATACCAACACCAAATAGCCGATACTGCCAGATACCGATACCGATACTGGATACCGATAATATCGGTACATCCCCAATATGGCAGTTGTTATATATATATATATATATATGTATATGGTTATATATATATATATATATATATATATATATATATATATATATATATATATATATATCATATATACTTATTATGTATATATATATGAATATATATAGATATATATATATATGTTGTTATATAGCATATATATATATTATTATATATGTTGTTATACATATATATATATATATATATATATTATTATTATTATTATTAGTTATTATATATATATATATACATATACAAACATAAACATATATACATAGTATATATAGCATATAGTTATATATGTTATTATATATATATATGTATATATATAAATAGATATATTACATATTATTATTATTATATATAAAGAGAAGAACAAAGGGTTATTACATATATATATATATATATTACATACATATATATATATGTATGTATGTATGTATGTATGTATTATATATATATATTGTTATATATATAGTATATATATATATATATTTATATATATATTATTATTACATATATATATTATATATATAGCAGTTATTATATATTATATATATATATATATATATATTATATACATATATGCTATATATATATATATATATATATATATATATATATATATATGATGATGTCCCAACTTCTTAGACGAAGCTACATGTGTTTGCATCCCCCTTAAAAGTTAAAATGCTCTTAAGGGTGTCATAGAGAGTTTGTATCCCTCACAAAGTTGGTATACTTATTGTGGGTGTTGTCGAGGCTAAGTGTGAGTGAACCCCCTTGAGGAGGTGCCGCCACGCCCTGCAAATTGTTCATCTGGTTTATGGGAATATATAATCCTAAGTTTATCTGATGTTGATAGGATGAGTAAAAAATAATAATTCAATATTTCACTTTTTCAAGAAAAATCGCTTTTTTAAAAAAGTGAAATATTTAGATCTTTTTCTACACATCCTATCAGCATCAAATTTTTAGGGCGTATATAGCCGGGAGAGATACATCTTCTTTACTTGGATAATTATTTTTCTACACCCTCCTAAAAAAGTTTAAAATTTCAAAAAAAAAAAAAAAATTTTAAATATGTTCCAAGAAAAATTTAAAAACCACTGCCAAACAAAAATCTTATCAAAATAAAAATTGTGATTCTTCCCAGACTACATATGTCTTTAAAATTTCATGCAGATCTGATAAATAGTATAAAATTGCAATTTTTCAATATGAAAACCTAAAGAAAGTTGGTTTTGAAAATTGACCATTGCTCAGATATGGGGTAAAATATCAAAATTCCGTTCCTAAATAATTTAGATAATAGTTCAATCTTTGTATAGTTCAAGTTTGAAGTTATTTCAAAAATATTGTAGGAGGAATATCGACAAATATCAAAAGCATATTTTTAAAAAAAACGAAAATACCATAATTACTATAGACATAGAAAATCACTCTAAAACCGTTTTAGACTTCAGAAAAAGCTGCGGTTTTCTTTCTTCCCAATCAAAATTGCCTAAAACTTTAGAATTTTATGTCCAATTTTAGGTAGGGGCTAAATGGAGCTCAACCCGGAGCTAAAATTGGACCTTCCGTTAAGTAAAATTTTCGGTAACAATTTAATTTAATCATTTGAATTCTTATATCTTCGAAATAATTGAAAAAATAATTTTATTATTAGTTGAGCATAAAAATAAATTCTATCACGACCTTCGCTTATGTTTTTTTTTACTGATGACACCATTGCTCACGAACAGAGCTCAAGTCAAAGATAGGGTTTGCTCAATTAACATCCGAGCAAGAGGAAGCCAAGTGCATGGAGAGAATAGCTAACATTCTCCAACCCAACCAGTTGCGAACCTGAAACCCTTGCTTTGTTTGGAGGGTTCTCTACCACTGAGCTACCTGGCGCTTTTATATATATAAATAAATATAAATAGATAGAGAATATATATATATATATATATATATATATATATATATATATATATATATATATATATATATATATATATATATATATATATATATATATATATAAGGGTTTGTAGTATACACAAGTCAAGAGAGATTCATGGAATAACTTTGTAATCCCAGGATGCTTTCACGTGGGAATTTTTACTATTTCCATCCCTCCACCCTTCCACCCAAGAACAAAAACGAAGTTTTTTTCGAAACAATAAAATAAATAAATAAATAAATAAATAAATAAATAAATAAGTAACAAAAAATTTACAAATATAACATAAAACTAATAGTAAATAAAGCTACAAAATTGCAATTAGGATATATAATATACGTATTTATATATATATATGTTATATGAAGAATTATATATTATTATATTACATATATATTATTATTATTGTTGAGTTTTAATACAAATATATACATATACATATATATATATATATTTAGTATATTATTATTGTTATTATTAGCATATATATATATATATTATATATATATATATATATATATATATATATGTAGTATATATATATATATATATATTATATTATATATATGTAGTAGTGTAAAGTAAAGAAAGAAAGAATATATATGTATATATATATACATATATATATATATATATGTATATATATAGTTAGTTATATATATATATATATATATATATATTATGCTATATATATATTACATATATATATATTATTGGCTATATATATATTTATATATTTATATTTTTATTTATTTATTTATTTATTTATTTAGTTATACATATATATATTTATATTTTATATATATATATGGGATATATATATATATATATATATATATATATATATATATATATATATATATATATATATGTATATATATATATATTATATATATATATATATACATACTATCGCCTGTATACTCCCTGCACTCGCACCGCACTGCACCGTCCTCTGTGTGACTACTCCTACTACAGTTGGTCTATCGTATCGTGCTAATAATTTGGCTGTGCGCTAGGTAGGTGACGTACCTCGTCGTGGACGAGGTTACGTCCACGTGCGCACCCCAGAGAGGGCACCGCCCCCCAAATTTAAATGTTCGAAGAAGGTTGTAATTAAACAGCATGATTCGAGTCGATTTGTGGCAGCTCAAACTGGAATCAGAGTGATGGCATTGGTACAACGGTGCTGGCTCCAGTGCGGTGCTAAAAATATTTGTGTAATGATACAATATTTGTATCTTTATATATGTTATCAAACCCGTAGATCTCGAATATGATGGTTTCTAGATCGTGAGGGGTGTCTGGGGACCCCCGGATGAGGGTCCGCCCCCGTAGAAATGAACGGAATGCATAAGAGATGTGGAAAAAGGAGTCAGATTCGGAGTCAGAGAAGAAAGGAGTCGGAGAAGGAGTTGGAGTCAGAGGAGTCGGAGTTGACAACGGCATCGGTGCTGGTGCCGGTGCGTTGCGGTGCGGTGCGGTGCGGTGCTTAGTTAATGAACAATAGTTTAGTCCCATACTGGTATTAAAATATATTTTTATGTTTATATGTATCATTCAGTACCAAATATCGATTAATCAAATAATAAATTCGTATATGAATATAATGTTACAATTTTTGAAATAATATTTCCAACAGGTGTTTATGAGATGAAAGAGATTAATAATTACGTTCAGGAGCAGATCGGTAGGAATAAACATCCAGAAGCATTCAGTAATGAAGAAAACGAGTTAATTTTGAAATGTATTGTTCATATTAAGAACGCAATTGTTGCTATTCTTTTGAACAAAAAATAATAATTCAAAATCTTTTAGGATTTAGAAAGGATACTATTGAAGGTATTGGAGAATAGGAAGGTGAAATAGTTGTTGACATTTTATCAGTAAATTCTGTTTAATTAAGTTAATTGTAATATTAAAGAAGGTTCTTATCTTAATGGATATCAAAAATCAATTTTGCATAGTTTCTTTCCAGATGCTTCTCCTGTTTATAAAGTAAATGAAAATCCTAATTCAGTAGTACATCTGCCGGTAACAATTCCAGGTATTAATTTAATTCATATTTGGCTAACTGATCACTATCATAAACCATTAAATCTTAGAGGGGAAGAAATTTACAATCAGATCACATTTAAAATCAACATAAACTTTTTTTCATTATAATAAAAGCAAAAACTCCTAGATTATAATCTTTTACTAGCAATGATGTTGAGGAGTTCGAAATTATTTTAATTAAATGAACTAATACGTACATAAAATTTCTAAAATATTTATCTACAAATCGTATCGTAAACAAAATAATATTTAATTCTTTCTCAGAAGATTCTGATGAAGAATCTAATGAAGATTAAATGCAGCATTACATTTTTTTTCTTTATAATGAATGGAATATAATATGAATTGCAAATAACCTTTAAAATTTGAAAACTCAATTAAAAGATTTTAATATCAAGAATTCATGTCCTATTCAGGTGTTGATTTAAATTCTTCTTCTGATATTAGATTGCTATTCAACCAAGAAACTATTCATACACTAAAGAATAATTAAGAAAAAAGATCAATGACTATTTATGGGAACTATAAACCTGGAATAGCAAGGAGAAAAAATTTAACTTTTTTTTTATTAATAATGGAATAGTGAATTTATTTCAAAGAGTGGATTATCAACTTGGGAATGAAATTTTGAAGGATATTCAAATCCAGTACAATCAACATCTATGAAGTCACTCTTAACCTATCCTATTAGTTTTTCAGAGGGAATGAATACCAGGTAAAGGTGATAAAGGTTCTATAAAAACAAACGCAGTTTATGAAGAGAGGCATAATTATCTATATAAAAAATCATCAGCAAATTTCAGTGTTGCTATTCCTTTGAGTCATATTTGTGGATTTTGTGAAAATTAAAATAAAGTGAGGTATGGAATAAAACATCAAGTAAAATTACAACGAGAAAAAGATAATAATGATGCAATTTTAAAACCGCCGGATAAGGATAGTAAGGGTATTTATGAAGTTTCAAATGGTAAAATTATTTTAACAAAAGTTATTTGGTGAATGCATCATGTAACACCCACCGATAAACATGTGATACTATTAAATAATGATCTTCAAAATAAAATAAGTTAAACGCTAATTTCTTGAATAGACAATGTGGATCTATCGATGTAAATGAAGGTCAAAACCAGTTGGACTGGAGATTAAATGTTTCCATTGGAGCAGAGAAACTAAGACATATCAAATTAGCTTTCAACTAGGAAAAAATAATGATCAGATTAAAAATTCAGCTACTATTAATCATTTTAATATAACTAATGCAAATGTTAAGTTAAATGGTTATAAGCATCCAGAAATAGATCTGGAAGAAGATTTTAAAGAGAATAAATATATACAACTACTTATAAAATATTTTGCGATCACTTTAATCATTTATCAGATAAAGAAAATGTTCCATTTCATTATATGAATTTCGAACTTTCTATCCTTTATTAATATTTGATTAGTCGTTAATCAGAAAAATTGAAAAATCTGTTACGTATATTAAAATTAAAGCTAGTTTTAAGAGAATATCACAAAACACACTTATGCTTAAACTTTAGTATTATCCGACCGAAAAATAAAAATACAATCTTATGGAAATAAATTGAATACCACATATTAATATCTTTCCTTTAAAATAAATCAAATATTATTGCATGTACTGTAGAATGATTACAAATACTGATAATGTTCGAAAAATTGTAATATCTCATAATCTTCCAATGAAGGTGCTTGTGTGAGATGTGGGAAAGTAAAAATTCAGTTTACATCTAAAAAAAATGAATTAATATATAAATAAATCAGGAGTAGCAAAACTATACCTCCTAGAAGTTAAATTATTAATATTATAATAAAATTTAAATATAAATTTATATATATATATATATATATATATATATATATATATATATATATATATATATATATATATATAACTATATATATATATATATATATATATATGGTGCCTCGTGGCGCGAGGAAGTCGCCGCCTCTCATACGAGAAGACGCTGGTTCAAATCCTCCGCGTAACAGTTGGAGTTTATCTACCTGGGGCAGAATTAAAACTCGACTGCGAACACGTTGTAGAGCGCTGGTTTGGGATGGGCAACTGGGTTCGGTTTCCTATGCTACCCAGTGTTTGCCTATAAGAGAATTGTAAGTAAAAGGTAATTTTATATATATATATATATATATATATATATATATATATATATATATATATATATATATATATATATATATATATATATATATATATATATATATATATATATATATATATTTATATATATATATTATTATTTTAAACGCCCAATCCCGCCAGCGGGGTAGTGACACGATGCAGCTTCCAATTCATATTTTCCTTCATCTCGCCCTCACCTACCTCCTCCATTCCATTCTATCTCTCGCCAACACCCTACCTTTCTCCACACTCATCCTTCTCTCTTCCAGCATTTCCTTTATTCCATCCATCCACCTTCTTCTTGGTCTCCCCTTCCTCTCCTTCCTATCCCCTCCGCCTCCCAAACTCTCCTAACCACCCTCTGTTCCTCCAGATGTCCAAACCATCTTAACATTCCCTTCTCCGCTCTTCTCACCAAACCATTCTTCCAATCACATCTCTCTCTTATCACCCTATTCCTAATCCTCTCTCTTTTACAAACCCACATACCGCTCTCAACCCTTTCATCTCAAACACTTCCAACTTCTTCCTGGACCTAGCATTCAACCCCATGTTTCACACCCATATAGTACCGCTTGGAACACATATTTTCCAACATACCTTTCTTAAGTTTATGTGATAAAACCCCCCCTTCCCATAATCCCTCATACCACTCAAATGTCTCATTCCTTCTCCTACTCTGTGATCTATCTCTTCCTTCATCCTCCTTCCTTTCTTCATCCATTCCTAAATATCTGAAAACCTTCACTTCATCTACACCTCCTACTCTAATCTCTAACTCCATCCTCATCTGTTTTCTCCTCCTCAAACACTAACACTTTACTCTTACCTGGATTTATCTTAAGACCCTTTTGTCCACACACTCTCTCAAACTCCTTCACCAAATACTACAGCCCTTCTGAATTCTTCGCCACTAAGACAGTATCATCCGCAAATAGTATCATGTTCACTTCCCATCTATCACCCCTATCCATCAATTCCACCCCTCTCCCCTCCCTCATCATTCCTCTGAAGACACTCTCCATAAATAAATTGAAAAGCCACGGTGACATTACACATCCCTGTCTCAACCCTCTCTCTACCCCAAACATCTCCCTCTCCCCTCCTAATACTCTCACACACATTCTGCTATTCCTATAAAAGGCCCTAATACCTTTACCTAATTTACCCCTACTCCATATTCCTCCAGCACCTTCCATAATTTCCCCCTCCCCCTTCACTCTATCATATGCTTTCTCAAGATCTAAAAAACACCTACCCTTTCCCTTTCCTTTCTATACCTTTCTCCACAAGCATCTTCATTGTAAATACTTGATCCACACACACCCTTCTTCACACCCTAAATCCTCCTTGTTCTTCCCCATTCTCTCTTCCGTTAAATCTCTCTCTCAATCAGTATTCTCCCTTACACTTTCCCTACTACACTCAAACAAAAATACCTCAATTCCCACTCTAATCTATCCTTTCCTTTATACAGGAGACAAACAACCATCCTCCCAATCCTGTGGAACTCCCTCCTCCTTTTAAATTATATAACCCTCTTACAGCCATTCCTCCCACCCTCTGCCTCCCATCTTAACATTTCCATACTCACCATCTGAACTGTGGTTTCCTTTTTTTCCTTTAGTTAACGCCCTAATAATTTCTTCCATTTGTATTTCCATATCCCCTTCCTGCTCCACTTCCCCCCATCCTCACCTCTTGTAAATCCTCCTCATCTCTCTCACCCATTTCATTCAATAATCCTCTAAAATATTCCCCATCTTTTCCTCACCTCCCCACTCCTATCATTCCTTCCCTCCTTAACCCTATCCCTAACCCCTCCATCTATCAGCACTTGTTGCTTCTTTCCAGAATATCTTCTCCCTGATTCAAAATTTTCTGTCACTTTCTACACCATTCATTGTTTGCATTTCTCTTCGCCCTCTCCTCCGCCCTCTTTGTGCTTCCACTCTAACACTTCTATATTCCTCCCAGCTTTCCTTTCTCCTACCCCAACCATTTCACATAAACCTCTTTTTTCTTTTTCACCCCCTTCACCTCCTCCCTCCACCATTCACTTCCTTTCTTCTACTTGCTCCTTTTGCTCCAATACTGGCCTCTTCTAGGTGTCTCTTTAATCAGTAGCTTATATCCATGCCCTAATTTCAGGTCACCGTCCCTCCACTATCCTCCTTTCCCTCCTTCAAACTCCCTCTTACACATTGCCTCATCTAATTTTTCCACCTTTATGACTTCTATTCTATGCTCCCTAACCGTTACCTCTCCCCTACCATAACCTAGCAACCACCAAATGGTGATCAGATGAACCTACCTGCCTCTGAATATATACCTTAATATATAACTTATAACCTTGCTTAGCTATTTATTAACTGCTCACTATATATATATATATATATATATATATATATATATATATATATATAATATATATATATACATATATATATATAATGTACTTTTATATTTATAATAAATGAAGAATTATTGCATTCATTGTAAAATGATAACTGATACTAAAAATGTTCAAACCGTTATGACTTCTAAAAAAAATATATGCTTAGGGTTGTTTGTATGAGATGTGGAAAAGTAAACACTTAATTTACATCTAATTATGGTCAGAATAAGAAATCAAAAGTAACTGCAATAAAAATCTTCTAAGAAGAAGAGTAATATCAAACTGGCATCATTGCTTGAAGCAGTGAGTGCCGTGGATTATTTTGTTGGTGGTGCTAGTGCGATAGTTAAAACTATTAATGATAATAAATCAGCAGAAAAAAACAGTTGATAGAAAAGTTGACATAATCGTCAAATGGAGAATGGAAAAGGTCTTTTTTTTCAGCTTTGCACCTTCGTCAAAAAAGTGGTGAGGGATTATATTTGAAACCTTTCAGAATTAAAATATCCAAAACAACCGCTGAGTCAATATGATCTTATAAAATATATTAAGAGACTAAAAATTTCAAATTTATAAAGGAATGTATATGAGAGATATTTCCCAAACAATTCTAATAAAAAAAAATGAAAGGGGGATTATAAGCTTGGACTTTCCGAAATGTTCTAGAACACATTAGACTTGTTGGTTTAAAAATAATTGTAATAATTTATGTTGCTATTTTGATTTATTCAGTATAGATCCTCTTTTAGAATTTGAAAATTATATAGTATATATTTAAAAAAAATAGCATTATATATATAAATACGGGTTATATATATAAATATAATAGTATATATACGTATAATATATACTTACTTACTATCTATATTATTACTACTATGTATATATTAATATTAATATATATATATATATATAATTATATATATATTATATATAGTATTAATATATATTATAAATATATATATTTATATATATATTATATATATATATATTAGTTATATAATTATATATATATATATATATACTATATATATATATAATTATATCATATATAATATATATAATATATATATATATATAATATGTCCATAGCTTAGGGTAAGTTAGGTTAGGTTAGGTTGGGTTACGTTACGTTAGGTTAGGTTAACTTGCGTACCTAACCTAACCTAACCTAACCTAACCTACTAACTAACCTAAATTAACCTAAACTATATATATATATAGTTATATTGATATATATATATATTATATATATATTATATAATATATAAGATATAGTACTATATAGTTACAGAATGCATATATAGTAATATATATAATTTAAATTTGATATATATAAGTATATATATTATTATATATTGTTTATATATATAGTTGATATGAAGGAGTGAGATGATGAGAGGAGAAACGGGAGAAGAGATGAGGGCAAAAGCTGTTCTATATAATTGAAATTCGTATTGGAAACCCGTCAAAGATTAAGCTCGAATTACAGTATAGGTAGATAGTAAAGCATCTATATTATATTAAAATTAGGTTTGTATAGTTGTATAGTTTATACGTTTGTGATAGTATATATTAGTAATACTACTAATATATACTAGCTGTATAGTGATAGTAGTATATATAGTATTATACTATATATATGTAGTATTATATATATAGTGTATCTGATATACTATATTATATAATTGTCCATAATATATCATTTATTTTATCAGAAGGCGTGGATTAATTAACTTTGAGGGAAATAATCGATGTGGTGAACACTACTGATCCTCTTTCCAATCACGTTTAAATAGTAATAACTGTGTAGAGCTATGTTCTAACCACTCCGGGCTAACATATCTACTATTGGGTTACGGTGGACCAACTTATTACATGTCAACACCTATCCATGGAAGAAACCTAAAGGCTGATTAGGTTTGTTCCCAACTCCAAGCAGGCGCTTGACTTGACAATTCCTTGAGTAGACTTGGGTATGATTATAGGGTCTCAAATTTCATAATGACTTCTGGTTATAGAGAGTATTAAGTGGTGGGCTATGTTGTTAATAATCATATTCCTATTAGGAGAAATCTTGTTTTCATCATGTTTATTGCTTCCATATATTCTTTAAAGAAGATTATGGTGAAATTATTATTAATTTGTTTAATTCTATTTTTTTTATACTCCGAAATTACAAGAGGCAAAAACGATCAAATTAAATTATCACGAATATTTAAGAAGGACTCTGTCTTGAAAATTGATTCTTCACAAACGTCAACAATTTCCTTCTTCTTAAATTCCAGGTTTCTTTGAGAGGAAGAAGTCCCCTCACTTCTCTTTAGGATTACTTCTTATTTCTCTCTTTTTCGGATGTTCCTTCTGCTTTCCTTTTGGTCCTCCTGGTTTTCAAACACATCTTGACCTATTGATTATGAGGTTTGATTGAATATCTTGGTGGTATCATCCATGGGTTGGAGTGTTGGATTAGTGATAGGGTTATACAGATCATATATTTTTGGTCACCCTTAAAATAAATTCCCAAAGCTTGAAAAGTAATAATCCAAATTATTATGTTCTTATTTTCAGGGAGAAGAGGAAAGAAGAAAAATCAAAAATATGGATCTTATGTTCAAGTAAGTAAGCGGGTAATAAATATAATAATATAATAATAATAATCATAATAATAATTAATTGATCAATAATAATAAGAATAATAATTAATAATAATCATTTATTAATAATAATAATAGAAAAATAGTAATATTAATGATAATTAATTTTTATTTATTAATACAGTAATAATAATAATAATATAATAATAATAATAATAATAATAATAATTAATAATATAATAATAATAAATAATAATAATATAATTAATAATAATGATAATAAAAATAATGTTGAAGATGATATTGGCAACCTAATGTCAATAATAACTAAAATAATAATAATAATTAAATAATTAATAATAATAATAATAACTAATAATAATTATTAATAAATAATAATGAATAATTTATAATAATATAAATAATAATAAAATGAATAATAATTGTTGAAAATGAGAAACTATAGATAGTTGGATAAGTTATAATTTACACAATTTTTTTTTTTATGAAACTTTAAGAAAAATCAGCCAGAAGGTATTAAGAAATCATGCCTGTCGAGTGGAATTGTCTATGCATTCCAAATATTGAGACAATCTTTGCAGACTTGTTTTTAAAATTAAAAAGTAAAATAGATTTGATGTGTATAATAGTGTTTGGGTGGCAATGTACAGTTTGAATGGCAGTAGAAATTCCAAAACCAAATGGCGTGGATATAAAACATAGCATTTTTAAACGTATATGGGAGACCACCACAAATTAATAGGCAGTGCTCTGACTGAGAGCTTGGCAAACTTTTGGAACGTTTATTTTTATTACGTAACTGCATTGTTCTTGATCAGATAATTTTGATACATATATGAAAGAAATTTCAAATTTTTAAAAATGTAAAAATTTTCACTGTAACTAAACCCAATGCAGTTGTAATTATCGAGGGAATATATAGAGTAGACTCTCAAAAATGTACGAATACAGGGTTTAAAACCCCAAAAATTGTTTCTAAATCAACAAAATACATACCTCACTTTAATTGTCTGCAAAGAAACTAAACATGACAATACTTAAGGAAAATATTTGCACGCCGAAAAGCGAGATGAAGATTTGAAAATTTTATTCATGTGGAGGCACTTGCTTGACGAAGTAGTCATGGTTCAACAAAATATTGCCTAGAGCTATGTGAATTTACGGGTATGCCATAATTTATAATTTCATTTTAGCTATCTATTTTTTATACAATATTTCGAGTTTTTTTTATTTTTTTTGGGGCAATAATATAAAATTTTCATTGTTTTACCACTTAAGTAATATATATTACAGATATATATATATTATATAATAATATATAGTATATATATAATATATAATATACTAGTTATAATTATATATATATATCCTATATATAATATATCTATTATATATATACATAAGAGATATTTATATAACGTATACTATATATATATATATATAGTAATATATCTATATATGTAGAATATATATATAGTATTATATATAGTAGATATATATGAGACTCAGCGTCATATATATATTTTATATATATATATTATATTATAGTATTATATATATATATATTATACTATATATATATATATAGGTATATATATATATTATATTATATAAAGTATTATAATTAATATTACTAGAGGGAGCAAGTATATATATATATATATATATATGTATAGTATAAGATACCATATATATATAGTAATATAATATATATATATATATATTTTATATATTATTATATTAATATATATATAATATAATAAATTAATACATATATATATATATATAATACAAAGCACACCCCTCCCGCGGTCCGCCCGAGTCATCTCCACCTAGTGTCAATATTCTTAGCGACCGTTTGACCTGTCTCACTTGGAGTCACTATAATAGACTATCATAGTTACTTATATATATGATTTATAATATACTATATATATATAGTATATATAGTATATATTTAGTATATATTATATATATATATTATTATATACTATATTATATATATATATATACATATAATTATATATTATATATATAGTATAGTATATATAGTTATATATATATATAGATATATAGATAATATATATTTATATTGTATATTATATAATTATATATTATATAAGATATTTCGTTATACTAAATTACAGTTATAATAGTATATAAGATATAATATAGATTATATATATATTATATAAATATACTATATATATATATATATATAAGATAATTAAACAAAGAACAAAGTGGAAGTAAAGAATTACTGCCTTCCCCGGCAATTGAAAAATCGAATGTGCGAAATTGAGGACAATATGCTCGCATGCTTTAGCGAGCTGAGCTATCCTATCAACCCAAAAAGGTTGAGTTCAAGAACCGTTTTAAAAGCAATGCGAGGTTTCCTTCAAGGCAAACATCACCAGGTTGTCCAGGCCTGGTCTATCCCTCGTTGCTTAATAATATGCAGTTGTTAAATATTGCATAATCGCAATTTATTATTTAGATCTCTAACAATAGAACATAAACACGGGAAGGTAAAGTAAGATATAGGTGCCTCTCGTGTGAGATATATGAACCCTACCGCCATAGAGATGCTAAATATAAATTGCGATTATGATATTTAAAAACTACGATATTAGCTTTGGTAAGAACGGTTGTAGTTAGGACAGGCCTGGACAGGCGTTGTGGGTGCCGTGATAAGGAACTCGATTGCTTTAAAACTATTCTTTGAAGTCTTGTATGACTTGTGGAGTTGAGGGATAGCTCAAGTTCGTAAAGCATTGAGCATGGGTTGTCCTCATTTCGAACATGCGGTGATTCAATCCCCTAGAAGCAGGTGATTCCTTTTACTCTTTCCCACTTTATGTTCTTGTTTAAGATCTAAATAATTAAATTGCGATTATGCAATATTTACACGGTTATTTTTATATATAATAGTATATATATATATATATATATATATTATATATTATATACATTATAATTTATATGTATATATATTATATAACTATGTAATAGTATATATATATTACAGCAATGCTTGTCATACACTAAAAGTCAAAAAAATAAAAAATCAAAGTTAAAAAAATAAAATTTTAATGAAAATACCTTATGTTTTGTTTGGACAAAACTCTCCCTGCTCAATAATATTTGAACCTTCAGTAAAAATCGGTATGGAATCCTAAAGCACTAATTAAGCACACCCACAACTAACAAATATAACAAAGAAAATAATAAATGATAAATAACATGATATTGAATCCCACAAAATGGATTATATTCAATTTACTTATCAAATAACTATACACACTGCAGTGCTGAAAGTAAGAAATTTATGTAGATTCTTTAAAGCGAGTTTGGATTAACTTTTTTCAAGCATTCATTGACGATCATATGGAAACAGTAGATCCAAAACCCTCGCAGACTTCATGAGCACGAATACCTATCGAGATGGCGAAAAATAGAAATCTCGAGATTTTTCTCATATAGTATGACAGACGTCGGCGAATTATATTTCTTTGAAAACTGGTATTGCAAAGACTGCAATTTGAACGTAGTAATACTTATTGATCCCACTACCATAATTTGAGTTGCTGGTAATATATATATATATATATAGGATATAATTATAATATATATATATATCTACTATATATATATATATATATTACTATATAATACTATATATATAACTATATATATTATATTCTATTATATATATCATATATTATATACTATATATGATATATAATTTATACCCTCCATATATGTATATAGTTAGAGTTAATATATATATATATATAATAGCTTATATATATATATATATATCTAACTTATATATACTAATATATATATATATCATTTATATTATTAATGCTATATTTAATATATACTATATATATATATATATATTATAATATACTATTATATAACGTAAATGATACTATATGTATTAGTATGGTAAGACTTTATATATCTCACTACATATACTATATTAGTATTAATACTACACCCCCCCCCCCCCCCCCTTCTCTGATATATATATTAAGTTATCTCATAATAACTCAATAGTAGTAGTATATTCTATATATATTAATATATATATTATATCTATAATATATTGAATATATAAGCTATATATTAGTATATACCTCATAATATTGATAGTTATACATATATATATAATAGCTATTATATAGTATATATATATATATTATATTATAATTATTATATGTATATATATATATACTATATATATATATATTAGTCATGGATCGAACTCAACCCGCGTATCCGCAACCGCAACCCAAAGTGCTAAGCAACCGGCACATATATTTGGCACAACGCGCAACCGCCGCTTGTCACTGCGGGTCTACACAAAACGCAACTGCTAACCGCATACGTGATGTTGTCAATACTCTAATAACCGGCAACTGCGTTGTCACGAAAGTTATCTTTTTTAAAAATTATCTTTTTATGCTCTCTCTCTTTCTTCTCTCTTCTTTATTATTTTATTATTTTATTATTATTTTATTATTATTATTATTATATTATTATTATTATTATTATTATTTTATTATTTATAATTTTTTATTATTATATTATCTATTATTATTATTAATTCATTTATTATTATTTTATGTATTATATTACAACTATATATATTATATATCCTCACTAAATATACTACATATATATATATATATATAATATATTATTTATAATACTAATTTTAGTATATAATATATATTTATATATATATATATATACAATATTATATAATGTATATATATAAATATATATATACGTATATCATATATATAAGTGATGTACACGTTTGGAAATCCATATAGTATTATCTATAAACCCCACATAAAAATAACAAAGAAGACCCATCTCAAACCATGAACTATACTTTCAAGAGGACATACCGCCTCCCCTCATTCATTGTCGTAATTAAAAACCAATAAAATTAAGGACAAAATAGCTTGCTAAAATAGTTGATTGATCAAGAAATAGCTTCATAGGTGTTTCATCAAGCGGGTGGATGTTAGCTGTGTTCGGAAATAGTTTGCATTATTTCTTTAGTGATGTTTATTTTGATTATTTTTAAATAAAATATCTAATATTTTGGTAAAATTTTATTTATTTTTACCAAGAAGTATTGGGCATATATAAACAGTTAGTATTCATTTGCGATTCGTTAGTTAGAAAAGTGATTTCCTGGCATATCATTGTTTCCGAGTGAGCGGTCGTAGATGGAGCGCGGGAGCATATTCAGACGTCGCCGGTTATCTTACTGTTAACATCGAATCGTCATGTCCTTCGTCTATCTCTTGAATGCTTTTTGCATGGGATAGAGTTTACGTTTGGTCCACAATGTCTCTTTAGAGTCGAGTACACAATATGGTTATTAGGCTCGTAGCCTATCTATGTTTTCCAACAATTAAAGATTAAGGAGTGCACTTAGTTCCAAAACTAGCTGACAATATTTAATAAGCGATACATACTCAAAAAGTTTGACCTTTACTGTTTCACAGGGTTTGCTCTGTCCCCCGCAACTCGGTACCTTAAAAAAAAACTCCTCTGACGAAATTAAATCTTCTTATGAGTACTGCAATTCAGGAAGATTGAAACTAAAGGTCTGAGTGTTCTATAAGAAGAATCCCTTAGCCAAAGTTGAAGGTTTCTTCTCATATATTGCAGGTGTAGACTTTTTGTGATCTTGAATAAGGAAGAGACAAATACCAATCGAATCGTCTACTGCTTCTAAAACATTTGTGACGTACTCATCCGCTCTGCGAACAAGCATTGTAGGAGCTGGCGAACGTGTGAAGGAACTAACTACTAAGATACGGATGTTGCTCAAATAGTAGAACGGTATCTCCCGTGACAGACACTCTACAACGACATTGTTCGAGTTCGTGGAATCTTTTTTGTGAAGATTGTACAATAAAGTTTTGAATGTTGAATCAGATATGCGCTGTTGTAGTGATGTTTTATCCAATCGCTGATTTATGCCTTAACTCATATTTTTTTTTCAAAGAACGTCGTACTTAGCACAAATACGATCTAAGAATACTATCACTGTGATAACCAACGTAATTTAACCAAATAGATTTTTCGGCCTAAGTTCTTGAATAAAAGTGATAGTGCTGAGCGTTCGTGCAGTTGTTTCGGATATGCGGTGCGCGCTTATGTCCCGGCTAGAAGGAATGCTTCGTGACTTTTTGTTAATTTCATTTCTATTGCAATGATAAACATCATGTTGAAGTCTTTTCTTTATAATTTTTGATCGATTTATATATTATAAATTTTATAAGATATTCTTATATACTAAGTACGTATAATAATATGGATAGACTTATATGCCTCTGATATAAACCAATCCAGTATTATAATAGTCTAGTACTAGATAATCGTAATATTAACTATATATATATATATATATATATTACTACCATCATTACGAATGCTATATATTAACGTATCCATTCGATAGGCCTCGTGGTAGTATAATATATATATATATATTATAGCTAGTATCAATTATATATATATATATATTATATATATATATATTATATATAGAATTATATTTATATATATATATATTATATATGTATATATATATATATAGATATATATACTATATATAATATATATATAGTGATTTATATATATATCATATTATATATATATATTAAAGGTTATTAAATATTATATATATTATGATAATATATACTAATTATATATATATATATTTTAAGTAATATATATATATGATATGATATTATATATATATATATATGTGGTGTGTTGGTTTGTGTGTGTGTGGTGGTGTGTGTGTGGTGGTCATGATTTGGTGTTGTATGCATGACGAATCGGAGAAGAGGAGTTTGAATGATTGGTAGATAGATTTGGTAGGTTTGTGTAAAAGGAGGTGTTGAAACGCCAAAAGTAGATAAGAGTTATGGTTATGGTCTGCGAGTGTGGAACAGTCTTCAGCAGTGAGCTTATGTAGATTGGTGATCAGCCTGGAACAAGTGTCTAAGTTTTAAAGTATTTATGATTATATGTGATTAAACAGCGGAACGGATGATGCTGAGGTGTAGTAGGAAAAGGTTCCGAATGGAGGGAAGGTGGCTTGTGCAATTAAATCCGTTGTTGGATGTAAAGCGATCTAAGTATGTGCAGTGCGGTAGGATCTTACATGGAGGGTATTGATCGCGTGGTACCTGTGTTAAAGTATTAGTAGTGAGGACGCCTATGGATTCTGGAATAAGCAGTTTTAGATTAAAACCCCCGGTTTACAATGTGTGTTCAGTTGATTGGACGATCTTACGGGTCGTGTTAGCGTTGAGAAGACGATTGTAAAAATGAGAAATGAACGTATTATAGAGTTGTGTGGCGTGAGAAAGAGGTAATGAGATATAAATGTGAAAGGACGTTGAGAGGTGTGGCGTCATGTGGGAATGGATGGGATTGACAGCCGGATTGGTTTAAGCGGACTGATATTAGTGGAGAGATAAGATAGACTGGGAATCGACCGGCTTTGGAGAAGCCGGAAGAAAAAGTGGATTCAGTCAGTAAAGAAATGCCTGGGGAAGAGAAATGTGAAGTTTGGCAAGGGCGAGAAGGAAGGTGCATGAATAGAGAATGAAGCGCCAGCATTTTCTGATGGAGTCTATGGTTGGTTTGATGGCCCATCCGTGGGCAAGGAATGAACCCCAGCATTCGACCGAGTTGCATAGATGAGGGTCCCGGGCGCCGTGGTCCGTGAAGCTCTAGCGGTGGATTTTCTGACTGCGACGAGTTTCTCACTAAAAGGTATAAAGTGGGTGGTAAGGCTGGGCGTTCTTTTCGACTTGCGTCATTATTGCTTCTACTACATTTCTGGTTCCGGCGCATGTGTGATGCACTACGCTTACCCCCAGTCTGGGGAGAGAAGGTTGATCGATGGTGACTTGTAATATATATATATATAATATTATGATATATATAGTTATATATACTATAGATTTAATATCTAGTATATAGTACTAGTATATATATAATTTTATATATATATAGTACTATCAATAGGTATATATATATATAGTATATTTGATATCATAAATATATATATGTATATAGATATATATCAATATATTGATATGATAGAGTCATAGTATATATATATACTGAGTATATACTATAGAGTATTATATATATAGATGAGTTTGTATACGTATATAGTTATACTATAGGTATCTACCTGGTTATATATTATACTATATTATGGTATGATATATATATTATATATATATAATATTATAGAAACTATATGATATATCAACTTTCATAAAAATCAGATAATAGTATATATATAATATACGTTATATTATATATTATCAAATATATATACAGGATATATATATATTATATACACTATATATATAGTATACATCTATATAGTATAGTATATCTGTGTTCTATATACTATCATATAATATATATTATTATTATATGTATTTATATATATATATACTATATATAATCCTCCACGGACACCTGGTAAGACTCTTACAAACAGCAGGCTAAATTCTACATTATAAAGACACCGGTCGTAAATTTATAATATTTAAGATAATAAATAATCATAATAAAATATAATAATAATGAATAATAATAATAATAATAATAATAATATAATAATAGAATAATATAATTGTTTAAAATATAAAATTATTAATAATAATATATAATGAATTTAATTATTATTATTATTATTATATATTATCTTTATATTGATTATTATTATTATTTTATTATGATTTTTTATTATTATTATTATTATTATTATTTATTAGATATAGGTAGTAGTGGTGTTAGTAGTAGTAGTCAGTAGTAGTAGTAGTAACAAAGCAATTTTATCTGTTGTATGGGCACAACCGCAACACCGCGGTTGTTGAAAAATTATTACCGCATCCTCATCTGCAACCGCGGTTGAATAAACAATAGTTTAGCTTCCCAGTCGGGAACGGCAAGCCCTAATATACAGGTATTATATTTTATATTATATATATATAAATGTAGGATATGATTGACATATCAGGCCGAGAACAGGCATGCTTGGATAGAACATACTAGTTAATATATATATGGGGTATATATATAATCCTATTATATAGCCATACTCATATAGTTAGGCTGTATAGTTATATATAATATCGATATATTATATCTAATGATAAACGATATATAAGTATTCATATATATATATATATATATATTTATCAAAGTTTTGTATTTGAAAAAATTTACAGGGCTTAAAGATATATATATAGTTTATATATAATATATAGTACTATATTTATTATATATAGTATAGGATTTATAAAGTTTTGTATAGTCGAAAAAATTATATAATATACTTATATATATATATATTAGTATACTATAAATTATAGTAACGTAAAAATAGGTCATAAATATTAATATATATTATATATATATAATTATTTTATTTATCTATATATGAACAGAACCTAAGCTAAAATACTTTAAAGCTTTTAGGTAGATATATTATATATATTATATAATATATATAAATAGTAGTATATATATAGATTTTGTATATATATATAGTAGACCTACTTATAATGAGTATATATTAGAGATTATAGTAGATAGATAGATAGATAGATAGATTAGATAGATAGATAGATAGTATAGTATAGATAGATAGATAGATAGATAGATAGATAGATAGATAGATAGATAGATAGTTAGATAGAAAGAGTAGATCAAATATACATTTGATTAATGATAGATAGATAGATAGATAGATAGATAGATTTATAGATAGATAGATAGATAAATAGATAGATTATACATAAATCATATAATTAAATGCTGTGTTAGGTAAAACTTAAAGATCTAATTGGTATAATTGTACAATGGGGATGTGTTTATGTGTAATTTTATATGACAGTTGAGCTGTACAATTCCAGTGTTGAGTGTGTGGTAGAGTTTTGTCAAAGTGTGGAAATTGCGGGCGTTGACTATACTAGAAAAATTCATCCAGTTAGACGATGAATATGTTTAAATTGTATTTTTAGGTTCGATAACATATATCTTAACATATGATTATCATATAAACTTTCTTGAAGATTTGGTAAAAACATCCTTGGATCTATTTTTGGCTGGTGTTGGAACAACAGCAACCATCATTCGGTGGTTTCTGATCTACATGGCGAAATATCAAGAAATTCAAGAAAAGATTCAAGAAGAGATTGATCGAGTTGTCCCAAGAGACACTTTGCCAGGACTGCACAACAAAAATGAGTTTGTATAATTATTCATATTTCAATGAATTATAAGAAATGTAACTTAGTTCCAAGATTTTAATTTTACTTGATCACGTCAGATATAAATACAATAGTCCTTAAAAATATTTATGTTATAGTTGTACTACAACTCAGATCATACATAGAATAAAATTTCAAAATTGCAAAATAAGAATAAAAGAAAAGTTTTCCTAGGAAACATTTTCTAATAAATATACCACATATGCCTCACTGCTGTTTTAAGCAGCAATACGACAGATTCTAAACTGTAATCAGGAAGTGTATTTTAAAGTTGAAAATCATGTCATTTAAAATAGCTTTTCCTTCGCAACTTTCCTAAACATTTTAGAAAGACTTCTTTCTACAAATGACTGAATTAAGAATCTTTTTTTTATATCTCAACATTAGAACTCTGGCGTTGATTCTAATTACTCGTATCGTACTATATATATATATATCATATTACTAGTGATTATATATTAATATATATAGTATATATATATCGTATATATAATATATATATATATTAATAGATTGTATATACTATACTATTATATGTATATATATATGATGATAGTTATATATATATAGTATATATACTATATATAGTATAAACAATATATATATACTATATTATTATATATATATATATAAATTATATGTATATATGATTATATATAATCTAATATATAAATATACTATACTATATATAGTATACTATTATATATTTTATAGTATATTATAATATATTTATATATATATATATTTATATTACTATATATATAATAAAGTATATATATACAATATATAATATATATAATATTGTAAGTATATACTATACTGTATATATATACTAAATATAGTAACTACTTATATATAAATATATATATTATATGTACTTTATATCACTTATATAATATATATATATAGGATTATTATATATGAGTATATAATAATAACTTAGTATTATCACCTAAAGCATTTGAAAGGGATACTACGTATTAGTATATATATATTGATTATATATATAATAATACTAGCGTGTTATATATTATATAATATCATATTATATATATATATAACTGTTAGTCATAGATATATATCGTATATATATATATACAGGGTGGCCAAGATAAAAGAGGCCCCATTTGGGACATTTGTTTTTCTATATATATACCTTTATGATATACTATTTGTAGCGTAGCTGGAAGTGTTATGATTATCTTCAATGAATGGCGGCGCTCGAGCTGGCGCTATAGGTCACACGATGTCCGAAGCGGCAAAATTAGTCATCTCGTGGCGACGTTTCCCAGCTAGTCAATTTGAAGCGTTTTGTGTAAGAGGGCTTGCCAAAATTTGCCATTTTCAATCATCAAACAAAATCGAACGTTGAGCTTAGATTGTGGGGCTTCAAATTTAATTGAAAACACTTAAATGAGCAATTTCACGTTAAGTAATACCAAAACACAGCTGGTCCATGACAAAGAGGGTTGTGCAGATTGATTAGGTAAAGTTTCGAGCAACAGTTTCGGTCGCTGAACGCCAAGTAACCGGTTGGAAAGAGAAGTTTTGGTTGGCCGCCAAATGTTGCGGGCTGTTGTGCAAGAGGACTCGGTTTCAGATGAGAAGTTCAAACGGAAATCATAGCGTCTATCCCGCAACAATTTAAACATCAAACGGAACTTCATGCCATACATCTTGAAGCCTGATATACATATGGCGACCCAGACACATAGTTTGGTAGTTATCTAGGATATACAAGCGTGAACATTTTCGACAGCACCTCTGTGAACTTATTGACCTACTGCTATTCATACCTGTTTTTCATAATAAGGATTTCAATATGTCTGGTATTGTGTATACAGCAATAACGCTCGCTCATTTAGTCAGGGTACTGATTTTATAGAAACTTGTGTCGGCCTCTGTTTACTCCTGCCACTCTGAGTGGTATATTATTACATACATATAATCATAATATATATATACTTATATATATATATATATATACTTATATATCATATATATAGCTTATATAGTATATACTATATACTATATAAATAATATTATATATATATATATAAATTGAATATATAAATATTATGATATATATATATACATATATTATATATGATATATATTTTATATACAGTTGTCCCCACCACTCCGGGCGAGTAGCCCTGATTCAAGGAGGGGGGTTTGCATCTTGCAGACATCTCAGTTCAACTAACCCACAACTCGCAATCAGTGAGCCAGACGCAGGCTCCAAAGTGAGAAGAATTAAATTCAAAGGAAACACAGGAAAGAACGGAAGAGAATTCCACTGATATCAACAGATGGTAGGCAGGAACGAGAAGCACCGCAGCGAACTTAGCCTGGAGTTAGCCAATATCTTACACAAAACTCATGCGCGCGAGCACAGCACCCCTTGTGCTACGAGGCGTCCGTAAACGGTGGTGGGTTACGCGATGATAAGTCGCCCTCGAAGCACATTGCGTAGCGGTACCTCCTCTATAGGAAAGGATAAGGCACCAACCATCGCGCAGCAAAGGAACTGGAAAGTACAGAAACAGTTTATAAGGCCTTTTGGCTTCTGACTCGACCCTATCCAATAAGTTACGTTTCCCAATGGTGCTAAACAGATAGTGAGGACGTAGTACTCCATTAAACAAGGGCGGATGAGGCTCCTGTATAGCTGGGAGCAATAGAGAAGAGGAAAAAAGTCTCTTACTGTCTAAACAGAAATCCCAGTTTCTTTGAGTCCGCCACTAGGCAAACCGTTGTGATGTGGTGTTCCTAGCCATTTTTTTTGGTATATAGATATAGAGACAGAATGTTTATATGGTCAACAGGAGAGACGAGAAAACCTTCGAAAAGAGATAGGAAGTTAGAAGGTGTCTTAGAGAGGGAGACTTGTAGAAGGTGGGCTTTTTAAAGAATTTGAATTCTCCAAGGGTTGAGACGACCCCACCGGGGAAATTCTATCCAGAATGCGATAATAGGAATCGGAAAGATTGAGACGATAGGCAAATTCTAGAAGTAAAAAGAGGGAGCAGAATTTGAAATGAGTTGAAGAATGAAGGGGTCGAGTCATCGGCATTATGAGTGGATAGTTGTATGTGGGCAGTAAGAAGGATCAATTAAGTGAAAAGAGGAAAAAGAAGGAGTATAGACCAGGAGCCCTGCAGGCAACACCACATGAAGAAATGGAAGAATGAAGGTCGCCCCGATCAACACTAGCCGATATTGAGCGTATTGAAAAAAGCTAGAAATTATGTTAAGCAAAGAGAAGGAGGCAAACCCACATAGGAGGGGAGCTGGCGAGAGCAGCGGACGCGTCGCCATTACCCGGTCAAATGTGCCTTGGGATATGTTCAAGGCGCCTGACCACTGCAAGTCTCCCCGTAGTTCCTGAAGGCGGAAAACCATAGATCAGTTAGATAGGAAAGGTATATCGCCAGCTGGACTCGATGCCAGAAAAAGGCCGTACTGGCGTTCGGAAAGAAGTGGAATGAGCACTTCCAGACTGATCTAAGAAATGAGACGGGTTCGAGAAGGGTTTGCAAAGATCTTACGTATATGCAATACAGGTTGAGAGCTAACTAGGGGTGAGTAGTTAGAAGGATCAGAGCTTGGCTACACTTTTTTCGGAGTAGGTTGACAGAGCGTGACTCCTTCCAAACTGGAGGGAAAGTTATTAAGTTTGAGAATAGAGAATTATAGTTGAACGATGGCGCGTTGGAAGACGAAGCTCCACACTCCCTCAGAGCAATCTCGGGAGGAATGCACGTTCCGAGGGCCACCGCCTTCCTCGACCGTTCACTAGATTTCGTAGTGGCCCATGCACCCTATTCAAATGTAATCACAGGCAAGGGCATAGGACACCCGAGAGGAGAGTGTATTCATGAGGAATGCCAGAATCATCCAGGGTTGAGTTAGAGGAAAATAGGAGGCCGAAAGAGTATTGGGGGGCCGTGTTTTCAGTTTGGAGAATAGCAACCAGAACCATCAGATCGGAATAAGAGGAGGAAAGACAGAATTACAGAAGTTGTTTAAAGAGTGTTTATGGCAAAGAGGATCCAGTAAGATTTGATCAGTAGGAGAACCAAGGAGGTCTAGTCGCACTTTCGTTTAATGAAGCCCGCTTTGCTCGACGGAAAGAGTATCCCTGCAAACGATTCTAGCTGAATGAAATTACAAGAGTGATAGAAGAGAGAGAATTTTTCCCACCTCCCCGATATGAGTACCTATATATATATATATATATATATATAGAGATATAGAATATATATATATTAATATAGTATATATTATTGATAAGTTATTATATAGGCTATTCATATATCTTATATATAGAGGTACTATATAGCTATATATAGTATAGTATTAACTAATTAGTATATAGATATATATATAGATTAGATAATATAAATAGCGTTCTTCTTACATATACTTACTATATATATATATATATATATTATAGATTATCTGGTACTATTATAAATAATAACTATGACTTAACTAATCCTCATTAATTGCTTATTCAATATATATATTATTCATACATATATATTAGTATACTATATCATGTAGATTATATATATGATTATATATATACTTCTATATTACTCTTTTATCAGTAAATACATCTCCTCTCCTCAAATATAGTATAGATACTAACTATTTATATATATATTTAATATATATATATATATATATTTATGAATTATATATTAGTAGTATATTATACTAGTGATATATATAATAATAATAGCTGGATTATATATGATACTATATATATATATATCATTACTAGATTATATCATATATACTACTGATATAATATGAGATAATGGGGTAGAGTCGAGAAACAGCTTTGAAGAATGGTAAAATCTGTCAGGTATAGATGAGACTAGAATTACTGTTGAATATGATCAAATGCTGAGGCGCGCAGGGAGTGAGCTCGATTGAGGTTGAAACTATGGAAGTTCGGTTGAATAATAGCGTTTATGGAGGGTACACTAGTTCCGAGGGATTGGAGGAGAGTCAGTAATAAGTACCCTTATATAAGGGTGAAGGGAGATAAGGGAAACTGCTTAAGAGAAATATCAGGGGAATTGGTTTATTTGAGTTGTTGTAGTGAAGATATATGCTGTTATTTTTAGGTCGAAAGGAGTGCGTCGATGACTGAAGGACTGATTTGGTTGAAGGAAATACCACGTTGGGTTTGGAGTTGGTAGAGGATGTCTCCGTAATCATCACTTTCTATTACATTGACAGAAATGGTTGAGAAAAAAGGAGGGAGAAAAAGAATGAAGTTGTATTTATGGTTTTATGGATTCATGCAACAGGCGATAGTGATAGGGTTAAAGAGGGATAGCGGCTATGGCAGGTTGTTCAATTGACTTATTGGTTTTTGGTAGTAGTTCTAAAATGGAATGCAAAAGTATTTATATTACTGTGAAGGCGTGTGTTAAGAATAAATGGTGTCAAAGGGATTGGTTTAGTATTAATAGCGGAGTAAGGAAGGTATGTGTTATGTCTCCTTGGTATTCAATTTATATATGGAGGGGTTAGGAATGAATTAGAGATAGGGGTGGAAGGAATGGTAATAGAATGATGGAGAATGGAGTAGAGTTGAGGGGATTGGTAGAGAGAATTGGGAAGGGTGTGTAAAGGAGGGTTGAAAGTAAACGTAGATAAGAGTAGTTATTGTTTTGAATTGAGGACAGCCCTCAGCGCTGAAGTTAATTAGATGGTGCGCAGCTGGAACAAGTGTATCTGAGTTTAAATAGTTTAGGTTATGTTGGATGAGAGAAAGGGAATAGATGACTGCAGATTGGTAGTAGGAAAGTTTGTGAAATTTCAGGAATGGGGCTAGGTGCAATTACATTCATTGGTGAATGTAAAGGACTAAGTCTTGAGTGCGCTAGGAGTCTTTGCATGAGGTATGTTGTTACCGCTGTGTTATTGTATAGTAGTGAGAGTATGGTCTGAATAGAAGTATGTATCTAAAGTTCAATGTGTTTCAGATGGACAATCTTAGGGGGTGTTAGGTTTGAGAAGATTGATAAAAGAGGTATGAACGTATTAAGAGTTGTGTTGTGTGAAAGAAAGAGGTAAACGAGAGAATAAATGTAAGTATGTTGAGAACGCGCTCTTGGTCATGTGGAAAGGATGAATGATAGTCGGTTGGTTAGCGGATGCTATTAGTGGCGAGTGTTGTTGGGAACCGACGGCTGGGAAACCGAAGAAAAAAGCTAGGATTTGACGTCAGTAAACGAGCTGTCCTGAAGGAGAGAAATGTAAGTTGCAGAGGCGAAATAAAGGTGATAATAGGAGAGAATGACCGGGGTTGTTTCTAGGGGGTGGCTTGTGGCCCACTTCGTGTCAAGCGGATGAAACCTTACATTGGACGATTTAGCCATAGTGGGGGTTCCGTGCACGGCCCCGTTGAAGCCTTTCTACGGGTGGATTTTTTATGACTGCGACGAGCAGTTCTTACTAATTATGGTACAGAGGGGGCGGTAAGGCGGGGCTTTCTTTTTGACTTTTGTTCATATTCTTCAACTGCTTTTTTTGCCATGCATGTACCGGCTCACCTTACCCCTAGTCTTGGGGAGAAAAAAGCAGTGAGAAGAAAGAAGAAGATATTAGTATATTATAATATTAATATATATATATATATATATATATAACTTTACTATTTTAACTTTTATATAATATATATATATATATATTATATATATATATTATATGATTTATATACTATATATATATATATATTAGTTTAGATGCCTTGACATATCAGGAGCAATTCATGAGCTTGAGATGAGATTTAATTGCAAAATGTATCACCAAAACATAATATCATATATATATATTTAATTATATATATAACATCATACTATATATATATATATATGATATATATAATATATATATCATTCATATATATCATTATGATCATATTATATACTATATATTATATGTAATTATATAATTATATATTATCTATACTATATATATATATATATTATATACTATGATATATACTATATATATGATATACTATATATATAGTATATATATATATATATATATATATATTACTATACTATATATATTATATATGTACAGTTATATATATATTTATAGAATTATATATATACTATATATATATATATAAGATACTACATGTTTAATGTCTATATATATGATTAGAAATATATAATATGTTTTAGTGATTAGCTATTAAAAGTATTATAAACCTAGTAAAATATGACTATCTATTATAATATATATATATAATATATCGGTTTTTATATGTATAGCTATATATTTATATTATATATGATAGGTAAAGTTATATTATATACATACTTATATATATAATAATATAACTTATTATATAGTATATAATATATATATTACTATATTATATTAATATAGTATATATATATAATATAGTTAATATATATAAAATGCTTGAAACAGGTTTATTTCTAGGAAATCTTATTTTTAAGGCATAAAATTTTATACATTCAAGCTATAATTTTTTCTTAGTTTCTTAATGTTGTTATTACTTCAAGAGTTTCGGATAGAGCAATCTTCCATCATCAATGCATTAAAAACATTGCACATTCACAATAAAATATATATAAAACATTCGTGATAAATTTACAAAAGTTTTCTGCTCCTGCCATTATTATTCATTCATTTATATGTATATTAAAACCAAATCAACCTAGTATCCATTTCTCAGCTTTGTGCTGCTTAATGTTTTTAGCAGATTTGTTCGAGTATGGGGTGCTCAAAAACTTTTGTTAATTTCTCATCGAATGTTTCTTAATATTTGTATTGCGAATGTGCAATGTTTTTAAATACTCTGATGATGGGTCATTATCTTTATCCAAACGTCTGATTAACTAATTAAATAAAAAATGTGGGAAGAATTTAGTTGCTGTTTTACCGCTTTTATCCTACTAATATAATATATATACTCATAATAATAATTACTATACTACTATATATATACCTGTGTTACCATATTTCATTATTTGATCCTATAAATTTAATATTATTATAATATTGTTTAGTTTATGACATCAACAGTTCTAATTATATAATATGTTATAATATCGTATAATACATATCAGCCGTATTAGTATCTATATATATACAGATATATATACTTTCTTAATATATAGCTATATATAGCTATATACATTATAATTAAGGTAATATATAGAATACTCATATTTATATATAATCATATACTGATATATTAATTATTATACTATATTATATAATATATATACTTTACATTATATATTATACTAAGATATATTACTTCTACTATAATATATATCACCGCTATCTAGTTATATATGATATATATATATATATATATATATATATATATATATATCTACCTATAATTATATTATATATATATATATATAATACTATATTATATATAGATATATATATATTTATAAATATATATATATGATACTATAGTATACTATATACTAAATGGCTCTCCACAACATAACTTTTTAATCTGCCTCTTACCTCCAATTATTCGCTCTGACGGTTCTGTGGCTAACTCTCCTACTGAAATAGCTAATCTCTGTCCGGCCTCCTTTTTCATCTAATTCTCCCTGGACGATTCCGGCATCCCCCCCCCTGCTTCTTCTCCTCTCAGGGTTTCCCTGATGCCTCTTCCCGTGCTTACGCATGATCGGGTGTATGGGATTCTGAGATCTACATGAGTCTCAGGAAGGCTAGTGGCCCGAGATGGCATTCCTGCCCCCGTTTTTGTAGGGAGGTGTGCTCCGAGTGGCCCCTGTCACCTCGATCAACTCTACTCTCTATGCCTTAATACTAGTGCATTTTCCTCAGTGCTGGAAGCGCGCATATTTCAACCAATCCCGAAAAATGGGCAGCCTCGCTCTGATCCTTTCTAACTATCGCCTACCTATAGCTCTCACTTTGTATTCTTTCTAAGTTCTTTGAACTCTTCCTTAAACTCTCATTTCCTGGATCATTTAGAGTCTCATTCCCTTCTTTCAGATCATCAGGTATGGCTTTCGACGCTCGAGGGTCAACTGGTGACATACTTCCTATCTTACTGATTTATTGTCTTCTGCCCCTTAGGGAACTATGGGGAGTCTTGGGTATTGGCACTCGATATTATATCAAAAGCATTTGACGAGTATGGCATGCGTCGCTACTCTCTAAGCTCCCTTTCCTTTGGGTTTCCTCTTCTCTTTTGTCTTACTCTTGCAAGTTTGTCCTCTCCTGTTCGCTCCATATAAGCAACTCGTTGATGGAGCGACTTCTCCTCCTATTCCTGTTATAAATTGTGTCGTTCCTCAGGTTGTTCTGTCTTTGTATCTCCAACTTTATTCTTATTTTCATCTGAACGATTCCCTCACGCGTGTATTTTCTAACGTCATCGTTCCACTCTTATGCCGATGACTCAACTCTCTCATTCTTTTCCATCCTATTTCACAATCTGCTCACCTCTTTTGATTCTAGACGGTGCCTCTCGTCTTCGAGCTTTCTAATTCTATCTTTAGCCGACCCGGATTGGATGTTACGGTGGGCCTCCATAACTGGAAATTCAACTCTGTTGAAACTTCAACTACTTTAATCTCCCTCTCCAAAAACACCTTCCTAACATGGTCTATTTTTTCGAACGGTCTAAAACGTTTCACCTGTGACAACATAAACATTCTTGCGTCTGAACATAAACAAAAAGATTATTCGTGGAAACCTCATATCAATACAACGGTTTGCTAAGGTGGCCTCAAAGAAACGGGGGAGTTCTGTTCAGGTTGTGGGAATTTTGCTTTCTGCACAGCTGCTCCAGTATATAAGGGCCTTATTCGCCCTTGTTTGGATTACTGTTCTCATGGGGGGCTCCGGTCCCACCCTTCTATTGGATAAGTTGAGTCTACCGCTGAAGAGACTTAATTAACTGTCCCTTTACTTTTCTTAACTCTCTTGACCCTTTCTATTTCTCTGCGACGTGACTTTGGCGCAGAACTATCTCTTCTATAACGGTACTACAACGGTAGATGCTCTGAGGAGTTGGCCACTCGCATATTCTCCACCTCCATTGCGTCGCTGGCAGGTGTCCCTGCGCATACAAGGAGTGGTGCCATGCTCTCGCACGTTACTTTTGCGTGGCAAGCATTGAAAATCCTCATGACTCGTTCGTTGTTGGTGCCTCTTCTTTCCAGCACTTCTGTTCATGTGGAACTCCTTGCATCGTATCATGTCTGTCTTTTGCGACTACCTGTATTTAATCGTCTCCATCTCTTTCAAAACCCACGTCTGCGCACACCTGAGAGTATTTGCGTTAGGCTTCGGGACTTGGGGATGGGCTTTCCGAATATTTTATTTCCTGCCCCCCTCCTTGAAAACGGTCCAGCCCGTGAGTGGATTAATTTCTACAACTATATATACATTATATATATAGTTAATATATATTATTATATATATATAATTTATATATATATACTAAGTATACTACTTATATATTATATATATATATATATATATATATTATATTATACTATATATTTATAACTATAAGTAATATAATATATGCTTATACGACGTATATTATGATAGCAGTATCGCATATTTATTATACGTATTTATACTTTATAGATAAACAACGGCCTTCACCGTATATATACTCATTATACACCGATGGATAGTCACTATAACCACTCTGATACATAGCGCCTATGATGTATCATAAATATTATATACTATACTATATCTATAGATTTATATATATACTATAAGTATATAGATATATATATAATATAATATAACATGATATAACTATTGTAATATAATATTATATATATATATATATATATAATAATATATATATATATATATATATATAAAATATTTATTATATTATATATATATAATATATATAGAATATATATATATATATATATATTATATTACAATATCTAATATATGTATAATATAAATACATAGTAATATATTATATAATAATTATTCTTTCGAACATATATACGTATATATATATAATATATATATATATATATATATATATATATATATACTATATATATATATATATTATATATATATATATAAATTTGACTTAAGACTTGCATTTTCTGGAATGCCACGAATATCTGTGTCTGTAGACATTATTTTGGCAATTTGAAAATATGAGAAATATGCTGCAATCAAGAAAACTCGCAATGAAAACTACCGGTGATTGACGCAAAGAATTTATAAGCAAACAAAATTTAATTACAATTAGAGAGGCTATTGGAGGGCGGTTTTAAAGGACTAAAAACTTATTTTCTGAGAATATGGTCATATAATTCTTCAAGTAACGGGTTTAAAATTAGAGCACGCTATGCATTATCTATCTTTTCATATTAAATCTTATCATGTACCTAATAGGTATATAAGACACTTACCACTAGTCGATGCACCATTAGATGAACACCTCCACATTTACCACCTAACAAAATTCTACATTTTTTCGTCATATCAATTTCTTAACCCCTAAAAATCAAAAAATTGTTTTCCCTCACTGTGTTTGCAGGAATATCTTATCCTCGTGCTATATATTATATATCACTTATATACTCTCTATCAGTACTCACTCACTATATATATATATATATATCAGTACTCTTACGAGTAGATATATATATAATACTATATATAATATTATATATATATGTTATATCATATATATATATCACTGTTATAGTATGGCTAAATCACAATATCCCCAATTAAATGGGGGGCGGCTGCGGCGCCCCCTTAGTACTCAGGAAAGACGTATTGAATGCGTTTTTGTCGTGATTCCCGCCAGGGTGGGACTATCTTTGGTGTACCTATTTATGTACGGCCGTTTGTATACCCTGATGGGGATCGCTCCCCCCGCTGGAAAGCTATATTTCCTGTAGGTGCGTGAGCACACTAACACTTACACACACGCAACACACACACACGCACAACACACACACACACGAGCTACTAACCCATGTGCGCGGCGTAGCCGCGCACATTGCTTACTAACCCTAACCGTGCACACATGAGCTACTTACTTTCATGAGCTAC
Source organism: Trachelipus rathkii (assembly GCA_015478945.1). Lineage (NCBI taxonomy): Eukaryota > Metazoa > Arthropoda > Malacostraca > Isopoda > Trachelipodidae > Trachelipus > Trachelipus rathkii. The sequence continues at coordinate 2,300 of JABUQX010137215.1, read as the reverse complement.
TTACTTTCATGAGCTACTTAGCACACCCCTACCCCCCCCTTTGCTCGTGTTAAGTACACTGGGAATGTGCATTTAAGTACACTTTGGAATGGAATTTAAGATATCACATGGAAGTGGATTAGGTTACCCTACTTAAATGTTGCGGGGGTTCCCGCGGCATCCCGGTGTCCCCTTGCGTGGGACCGCGCCCGTCGTTCTGCTGGCTCATCCACCCCGCCTCGACTGCCCGCCTGCCTTGCGCTCGCTCTCTTCGAATACTCTGTGACGTGTGACGTCACACGCTGTGTGCTCGCTCGCTCGCTCGCGCGCCTTCATACAAAAATTATCATATCTGGGATACGATTCAGTGCCTCTCGCCACCGAGATACGATCCCTCTATCGCTGAGTTAAGACTTTCACGTCGTACTCCACTGTGCTAACGGCTCAGTGAGATGATATAGAACTTTATGTTGGTCAGTCAGTTGTTTCGTCTAATAATAATAATGTTGAGGGAGAGCTCGCGTAATAATAATAATAATAATAATATATAATATTAATAAATATATAATAATTAATTTAATAATAATAATAATAATAAATAATAATATATAATAATAATAATAATAATTTATAATTGAATAATAATAATATTAATTAATAATAATAATAATAATAGTAATCTAAATATTTTTATTAGATCATATAAATAATATATAATATATTAATATATATAATATATAAAATAATAATAATATAATAATAATGAATTAATAATAATAATAATATAATAATAATTAATATATATACATAATAATCATAATATAATTAATACATAATAATAATAATATGTAATCAAAAGAAGCAAGTGAATGATAATGGTTAAAAATAATGAATAAATTTAATGAATTTTAAGATACAAAATACCATATTCACACAACAAGGTAAGAAAAATTACAAAAAATGTTACAATTTACTGATATTTATTTTATATAATGCTTTCTCAACTTAAATAATTATCTAAATTTAATATTTAAATCATAAAGCCACTTCTTACATTGGAAAGAGAAAAAAAGAAAAACAACAAAAGAATATTTAATCTGTTTGGCAGAAAATAATAGGAGGACACAAGTTAACTTCACCATAGCATTATGCAAGAATAAATTGTGCATTATAATGAATAACATGTTAGTAAGTCATGATGATAATACTTTGAATAAAAGTGTAACGTTTTTAACATTTATACAAAACTTTTTATCTTTGTTAATTATAATATGAGTGTCTACCATATCAATAAATTTTTTAACGTCCGTGATATCGAAATTTTGGGTTTCTACTAGTATAAAGCGTATCATGAATTGTTCTTCATTTGTCTTTGTCAAGGGACTACAGCATTTACGAGGTGAGTATAGGTATCAGACTAAAAGGGAGGAAACAGAGGGAGGACAAAAAACGCTTTCGAAAATAAAAACGGATCCGATCTGAGAAAATACAGAACAACTTTCCAAAATTTTAAAATCTCATAATTTTCAAAATTTCAAAACGCAAGAAGAGTCTGCGATGGCGGAAAAATTCCTATGCGTTAAAAATTATCATATCGGGGATACGATTGAGTGTCTGTCGGGGACTGAGATACGAGCCAACGTCCATTGTGCTAACGAACCATTACATGATTTTTTATTTGATTTTGATAGTTATTATTATTTCGCGTCTAATAATAATAATAATATATATGTTTTAATATTAATATATAATCAATAATAATATAATCAACCATAATAATAATATCAATAATCAAGTAATAATAATAAATAAGGAGTATAATACTAATAATAAATAATCATAATAAAATTAAATAATAATAATAATAACTTACATAATCTTATTATTATATATACTAATATATATATAATACTCATATAGATAGTATTATATATATATATATTTTATAATATATCTGATCATATGTATTATATATTATATATATATATATATATATATATATACTATATATATATACTAGGATATATATATATAATATATAATTATATATTATATATAATATCTATATATATAATGATATATAATATATATTTACTATATATACTATATGTATACTATATATATATATATATATATATATATAATTTATATATATATATATATTATATCTATACATTAACTTATATATATATATAGAGTATAATATATATATATATAATATAGTATAATATATATATATAAAAGAAGAAACACAAGAGGAGAAAAGAAGATAAACAAGATGATACTTTGAGTTGCTGAAGCTGGTCGCGGGACATCTCTCT
>JABUQX010137214.1:5000-18736 GCA_015478945.1 Trachelipus rathkii | reverse complement strand
TGAGTATGGAAATGTTAATAGATGGAGGCAGAGGGTGGGAGGAATGGCTGTGATAGGTTATATAATTTATGTTGGAGGAGGGGAGAGCCCACAGATTAGATATTGGTTGCTCTAGTCTCCTGTATAAAGGGAAAAAGTGGATAGGATGGAGTGTGGGAATTATAGAGGTGGTTTGTCTTTGAGTGTAGAGAAGTGGTTGGAGAATAGATTAATTGAGAGTGATAACGGAGGAGAGAATGTGGAAGAAGAACAAGGAGGATTTAGGGTGGAAAGGGGGTGTGTGGATCAAGTATTTACAATGAAGATGTTTGTGGAGAAAGGTATAGAAAGGAAAAGGAAAGTGATGGGTGTGTTTTAGATCTGGAGAAAGACAAGTGATGGAGGAAGAGGGGGAATTTTGGAGGAAAATGGAGTGGGGGGAAAATTAGGTAAAGGTATTAGGGCTTATATGAATAGCAGAATGTGTGTGAGAGCATTAGGAGGGGAGAGTGAGACGTTTGGGGTGGTGAGAGGATTGGTGAGACAGGGATGCGTAATGTCACCGTGGCTTTTCAATTTATTTCGCGGAGAGTGTCTTTAGAGGAATGATGAGGGTGGAGAGGGGTGGAATTGATGGATAGGGGCGATAGATGGAAGTGAAATGTTTGATACTATCTATAGATGATACTAAGCCTTTATATGAGGAATTCAGGAAGGGCTAGTGACTGGTGAAGGATGAGAGAGTGTGTGGACAAAAGGGTCTTAAGATAAATCCAGAAAAGAGTAAAGTGTTAGTGTTTGAGGAGGAGGAAACAGATGAGGGGATGGGGTTAGAGATTAGAGTAGGAGGTGTAGTATTGGAAGAAGTAAAGGTTTTCAGATATTTAGGGATGGATTTGGGTAAGGAAGGAGGGATTAAGGAAGAGATAGATCACAGAGTAGGAGAAGGAATGAGAGCATTGAGTGGTCTGGAGGGAATTATGGAAAGGGTGGGGATTTCACTGCATAAACTTAAGATATAATGCCTGTTATGCAACCTTCATGAATTAGATATGGTGAAACACGGTAATGAAATACAGGTCCAGAAGAATGGAAGTGTCTGAGATTTAAGTGGTTTATGAGTATAAAATGGTAATAGTAAAGAGATATATCAGTGAATTAAAGGTGGATGCTGATAGACATTGACGGAAAGAATTATTTGGTGAGAAATATATAATAACAGCACAACATTTTTGCCTTAACATCTGAGATAAATATAACTATGATGGTTAAGAGCCTGTAGAAGAGGGGACAGGAATGAAGATAATAAAGCACAACCAAGAAGCACAGACATTTAACAAAATAAAATGCCAAATATGAGGATTATGGGTGATGAATATAGGGTGTTGCCAGAGTATGAACCTGAACTATAGGAGGTGGGTGGGGGCTGAGCATTTAAAGGTAACATGAATCTCAGGAAGTCAGATCGGTACCACCACATCTGGTGCTGGAATAAGGTTTGTATCACCAGGAATATAATAATGATGAGATATATAAGATATATATAGATATATATATATATTATTATTATATGTTAGTTGAAGAGTATATATATATATATATATTGTTAATATATTATACATATATATAAGATATAGTAAGTTATTATAAGTATGATATATTATTATATTATACATACTGTATGGGACTGTGTACAATGAATATCAGTCTCTAACCCATAATATTTTTTTAACTTTCTTTAATAAAATAATTTAAAAGAAAAAAATCAAAGTAAATAAATATTAGGAATTTTAAATGAAAGTGTAAAAGAAACTGATTTAGAGCAAAATAAACTGCAAAGCATGTTAACCAGTTTGTTCTATAATAACAATTATAATAATTAAATTCATTTGAAATTTTTCCTTCCTACCTGTTCAAGAGTAAATTGGAAAAAGCTGGTGGGCGCATGGGTAGATCTTCATTTCATATAAAATATATAGGAAAAGCCAAGCGTCATACCTTGTTGTAGAGAAAAAATAAGCAAATTTCGTGAGTACGAAACTTTCGCTCACCCAGTGAAATCATACAAAATGTGAAATAATTTTGAAAACATTTTTGAATATCTCTCTCTCTCTCTCTCTCTCTCTCTCTCTCTCTCTCTCTCTCTCTCTCTCTCTCTCTCTATATATATATATATATATATATATATATATATTATATATATATATATATATATATATATAAGTTATATGATATATATATATATTATTGTTATATATATATATACATTCATTCATCTATCTATCTTATATCATCTATCTATCTATCTTATCTATTTATCACCAATTCAAAAGTACTTAACTACTCCATCTATCTATCTAACAATAAAAAATGATATTTAATTATGCAGCAGAGTGAAAATAATGTTTACCATATATTATAGTAAGTTAAGTTTTGGAATAGAGGCAGTGAAGGTGTTGTGCTTTATTGAATTTTAAATATATGTAACATTTTTATTACTAGAAAAAGAATACCTTTTATATATAATTAAAATAATTATTTAAAAATTTGGTAGGCCTATGTCAGGCTTTGAGTCAATCTATGCATATAATACACATAAATAAACATAGCTTTATTTAAAAGGACGTGAAAAATTAATTTTTTCCTTCAAATAAATAAGAACGTATTGCAGTTAAAGAGTTTTCGTTATATATACATGTATTATTATTATTATATATATATATTATTATTACATATATATTATATATATATATATATAGTATAGATATACATATATATATTATATATATATGCCAACCTGTCGTTCAAGTAATGTCAGCTTTAGACACTGATATTATTATTATTATTATTATTATTATTATTATATATATATATATACATAAGTATATATATATTATATATAGTATATATATACATATATAGATATACATATATATATATATGTTATTATAAGTATTATATTATTATTACATATTATTATGTATTATTATTATTATTATTATATTATACATGCGTTATGATATTTATACATATATATATATATATATATATATACTGTGTTAAAAGCAGTCGGAACGTAACCCAACTCAAATGCACCCCACCCCATCAACTCTTTCTTCCCAACCTCTCCTCTTAATGAAAGAGAGATTTGCTAAATGCAATATATAGGGCCTACTTTTGCACTAGTATTGAAATCTGCAATATAGGTGTTGCTTAAAGTTTGAGAAACGTCACTTTTCTGGGCCTTTTATGCTAGAGAGTCTGTTTCTCCTTTTCATCCCATATTAGCCCATCATTGCTAAATACTTCTCACTTGGGAACACTAGCTGAGGGACAGCCAGGTATTTCTGCAAGTTTACCTGCGGGAAACAATTTGGTTTAACTTTCCACCAACTTATAGGATCGTCATTTGATTTGTATGTTTTTCTTGGTGATAGTTCTCAATCATTTGCACTACATCTTTTTGGTAATGCACGTGTGTTTCTTCATAACTACTGGACTTGAAATTCTTCCAATGAATCTGTTGATTTACTTGTAGAAGGTTTCCAGCTCTGTATACGTAGTTTTTTTACCTTCTAGCTAGGTGGCGAAATTTTAATAGACTGTTCATTGAAGTTTTCTCCAACTTCTGGAACACAAAGTGACGATTTAATTTGTTCTAATATTGTTACAAAAACTTAGTCTTTTATAATGGATCTGGCAAGTTGAATAGGCACATGGTTGTTCATTTTACTACAGAACCACAAAGCGTTTTTCTGTGCTCAGCAGTTTATTACATCTTTCATTCTTTTAAACACTCATCGTTTCACTTGAAGATGGCCCAAAAATGCTTCCAGTTGGGAGATTAATGAGCACACACTGGAGATAGAAGTTTCGGTAGAGGCGTTGATTGTTTTTGGTACTTCAATGTTCCAATAGCTTAATGCAGATATGATGTCATTTTCCACATTAGTAAGAAGAATGTTAACTTTTAAATAATGAACTCAAAAGCCAAAGCAAGAGGTTCTGAGCAATACCATTCTTTTCCATCGTATATGAACTGTTCTATTACAGCAAGTTGGAACCGCCTTTGATAAATGGTAAGATGGAATATCAAGCCGTTTGCGAAATGCCTTCAACCTTTTCATTTATCCCATTGTTGTATCAAATATCCCTACCCATGTGGGACTCTGTTGACTCAAATTATTATGAAATTTCATGCTGTGAGATCATGAATCATCATTACACAGTTGAGTCGAGTCTCAGGGTCTCTCTATTTAAAGTTTACGTTCAGCTAGATTCATCTATGAATTTCTTATTATAAAATTCTTTATCAAATCTCGAAAAAAAATATCCGTTCAAGGTGCAGATGTGGATGCGGATCTTTAATAATGTGCGGATGTGGATGTTACCTGCATCACTAATATATATATATATATATATATATATATATAAGATAGAAAGAGAAAGAGGGGAAGTATATTTATATGTCTATATCAAGATAGAAATATAGTTTCAAATATATATATATATATATGTATATATATATATATATATGTTACATCCTGTTTACACTAAGGATAATTATGGAGAAAAGATGTTAGAATACGGCAAGAGTTTATAAGCGCGTTTTTGATCTGCAAAAGGCTTTTGATTCTGTACCGAGGGAGAGACTATGGAGAGTCATGGAAGAAAATTATGGAGTGAGTGGAAGATTGAAGAAAGCAATAATGAGTATGTATGAAAAATGTAGTTGTAACATCAGAACGGAGAGTGAAAAATGATACATGGTTTGAAGTATAAAACAGGAGTTAAACAAGGAAGTGTATTATCGCCTATATGTTCACATTATTGGATGTAGTAATAAGTAAAGGGAAGGACAGGAGATTGGGGGAGTCTTGATGGGGACATATCGCTATGGGATGATCTATATAGTGAAGAGAATGATAACATTACGGAGGTGGTGAGGCTGTTTGGTGAGAGTTATGAGGCAGGATGAAGATGAATACAGATAAAACGGGATATTAATGGTAACGGGAGGAAAACGACTTAGCGCATGAGGATGATGTTATAGGAGAGTGAAGGCGGTGATCTCCTGCGTTTATCGTTAGGCAGGATGTTTTAACAGAGGGAGTGATGTGAGGAGATTACTAGAAGAATGGAAAAATATGGTCAAGCTATGAGAGCATTGAAAATCTACTGATGAAGGACGGAAAGGTTGGAAATGAATGTTGAAAAGGTAATCTTCGAAAGTATACTGGACCCCGACGCCGCCGTACGGAGCCGAAAACGTGGACCACTACGGTGAGAAGAGAGAGGAGAGCAGAACAAGTTGTGTGCTTATGAAATGAGAGTCTTGAGAACAATGACTGGAAAGAAGCAGAAGAGACAGAATAAGGAACGAAGTAACCAGAGAAACTGTGAAGTGAAGAAGATTATACTGAAGATGGATGTGGGAAGATTGAGATTGTGATAAAAATGGGTCTGGAGAGGATGGCCCGACAGGATGAAAGAAGATGTGAGTGGGACACCTCAAGAAGAAGACCAGGGTAGACCTGAAGAAGAGATGGACCGAATCGGTGGAGGACTCTCTAAAAAGATGCCAGCTACAGACACTGAGATGGTTGAAGAGAAGAGAAGTGGTCCATGAGAAGATGTATGGAGGAAGACCCTCGCACGACTGACAGGATGAAAATCCTTTCTGGGAGAGGAAGTAAGTAATATATATATATATATATATATATATATATATATATAAGAAGAGAAAGAGAGAGCATATATATATATATATGTTATATATATATATATATATATATATATATATATATATATATATATATATATATCATTAAATGACAGAAAACTTAAAAATACAAATTTTGGTATCTTGTTTAGAAAAATGGACATTTAGAGGTTAAATCATATGTATACATGCAGTAAATAATGACTCAGAAAAGTTTTTTAAATGATATACTTAAACACCTGCTTGACACTTTAAGCTGGTCATAAATATAAAAACCTATAAAGTTAAAAAAAAAAAAGATAGACACCTAAAAACATATTTAAAATTCCAATCGGTTGAAAGCTACGCACTGTACTCTTTATAATGAACATACGGGCCATGTAAGCAATAAAACACTAAAATAATAAACTTGAAATAAGCAACTAAAATTTTAAAATTCAGATAACCAATAAAAAATAAGACACATAAGCATTATTAAAAATAGAAAACACACTTCACAGCGATTATCAACTATGCTGTTATCAACTGATATAGGCTTTATAAAATATATATATTATTATTATTATTATTATTATATACATATATATATATTATTATTATAGATATTATTACATAATACATATATATATATATATATATTATTATTATTATTATTTTACAATATATATATATATTATTATTATTATTATTATTATATTATTATTATTATTATTATTATTATTATTATTATTATTATTACAGAAGAAATAATACAATTTGAATAATTAATTAACGACTTAAAATTTTTATTGAAAATTTTGAAATTTGAAAAAAAATATCTATAATATATGAAAATAACATTTAATTACATAAAGAAGAATTTGTATATATATATATATATATATATATGTATATATTATTATTACAGTATATATATATATATATATATATATATATATATATATATATATATATATATATGATAGTATATATATATATATATATATATATATATATATATATATATATATATATATATAGAGTAGTATATATATATATATATGTATATTTATTGTATTATAATATTTAAAAATGAATAAAATGTAAATTAAATTATAATGTAAATTATAAAACTTGTTTTAATTTCAAACAGAAAGTCTTCTCGAGAAATTTCTTGCTGAAAATCCCCAAATATTAGACCAACACTTTAAATTTCAACACTCTTGGATGATTTAAATGTATTACTGACATTCATATGGTTTCGTCAATGATTGATAAATTTAAATAATCATAACACATTTCAATCATTAATTTTTTTTTATTTTTTTTTTTAATTTTTTTTTTTGTAATACAAACCATTCCAGTAGTTCAACTGTATCTGCAAAACATCAAATACAACACTCCGGTAATGATAGAGTTTTACAGTCGCGTGCAAAGGATGGTGCTGATTACAATGAATGGTTCGTCGTTGGGCTCAAAAGTCACCATCCCAGGACGTCATTAATTTTCATGTAAAAGTAGTTTGAACGGCAGCACCATCTTTTGTCGCTGATTAGTCATAATGCGTACCATTTGGAGGTAGATTGTGAACTGACTGTTCTCAGTATGACATTGATCCAGACTCCCTATCAAATAGTCTATCTATACCTGCTGTGATTTAATGCACGCTGGGAGCGAGTGCAGAAAGTGAGAAAATCAAGAGAATAGGTAGAGCTTCACATGGCTTTAGCCCACCTGAGAAATTGCGGAACATAACCTAATAATTTTCAAGGATAATAATACACAATAATAATAATAATAATACACACACAATAATAAATAATAATAATAATAATAATAATATAATAATAATAATAATAATAAATAATACTAATAATAATAATTACCTTACCAATATTAAATTCAGAATACATTATTAAATGCGCCAGTTGAGTATATTCATGCTTGCACAGATATACCAAAAACTTGAAATATTGAGATATATATATATATATATATAAGAAGAAGAAGAAGATATATATATATATATATATATATATATATATATATATATATATATATATATAATATATAAGTATATATAAACATTTTTACTTTCGTACCCCTGACCATCCCTTTATCGGGAGAATATTATACCGTCCAAATACCTTCTGTCAGTCGCAAATCTCATTCTAGAGAAGACATTCCTTGTGCGTTGAAAATGATCCAGACTGCCCCCAGGCTGAGAGCTTTCAGATGATTGGTGAGAGTGCAGAAAGTGGATGTGCCTTCCTAACCCGGTCACAGCCTGGGCCCATTTGCAGTGGTTTGGCTGATTGAACTGCGTTTGTAGTATTGTGTTTGATTAAAATGATCCACTCTGGTCAAGGATATATATATTATTATATATATATATATATATAGTATATGGCTATATATTATGAAAGGCGTATGGTTATGAAAGAGAGTAAAGTATGTTGTTATAGATAAGTTACAGTTATTATTAGTTGCTATTATTATTATTACATATATATATGTATATATATGGTATATGACATATATTATATTATTATTATGTGAAATATATTATATACATATATAGATATATATATATATATATATATATATATATATATATATATATATATATACATTATATAATATAAAAGTGATTTAAAGTAACACCTAGGTCCTAGGAAAATTACGAAAACAGAGCCCTACTATAAAACCAAAACTGTAGGACTTTGTATAACATATACATATTGGTATATATATAGTGAAGTCATATAGTATATATATATATACAGGTAGCATATAGAGCAGAGAGTATATATGGCAGAGTATATATATATAGAGCAGGTAGAGTATATGGTATGAGATATATATATATATATATGGAGTATATATATATATTTTATTTTTTTGAGTTGCTGTGTGCCAGGACCCTCCACGGTCCACAGGGAAGCATCACTAATCAGTTTATAATCAACTCCATGGATGGGTCCTGGCACTCATACTTATTTTAAATGTGGTAAAAGAAAATTTAAATGGTGTAAATTAAGATTCAAGTTAAAAATAAATGTAAATATATATAAAAGATGTCCCTACATTATAGTCCTAATATTAAATAACAAAATTAAATGTTACGATAAAAATTTAGTTCTGGAGATAAGAGAAATATAGTTACTATCAAAATGGGAAGATTCAGACAAGATATATAAGATAACCTTTAGAAGATGTTATGGACTTATATACTTAGAAAAGACGTAGACGATGAATAAACCAGTTAAGCAATCAATAAAGATATGAATGATTGGCAGGGCGATGGCACTTGGCATAATTTGCAAATGGGAGGGGGATCCCGTGGTACGCAGTGGCTGTGTAGATGTTGGTGTGTCAAATGCGATAGGCATGTAAGTATAACCTAGTGTAATCGCTTTCGTCAGTGAGAGTGGACGACCACCACCAATGTTCGGCTTTGCACTTTTAAGTTTCGCCCCTCTCCTGATCACTGCTCCGCATTCCCGCCAGAAAGACCGGAAGCCCGTTGGGAGAGGCGGTGGATTATAAATCAGTTGATAGGAGGCGACTTTGTCCGATGGCACCCAGAAGGTATCTAGAACAGCTTCGGAAAAGAGGCTGCGGCCATTTTGGCCTCTCTCCGCGATATTCATTTCCAGTTACCACTGCGTGAGAGAACCAGCATAGTGTAATTTGTTCCGTGAGTGAGTAGCTTTTAAACAAATTGCTGTACAAAGCGGATACCATTGTGCTTTTTAAAATAAATAAAGCAGGCGCTTCGAGGACGCTATGAGCGAACTAAAATAGACTAACTTGTTAAGGAATAAAATTCGAGAGAGAGAGAGAGAGAGAGAGAGAGAGAGAGAGTAGAGAGAGAGAGAGGAGAGAAGAGAGAGAGAGAGAGAGAGAGAGAGAGAGAGAAAAAGAGAGAGAAAGAAAGAGAGAGAGAGAGGAGAGAGAGAGAGAGAGAGAGAGAGAGAGAGAGAGAGAGAGCAATCATTATAGTCATTCTGTCGTAAAAATTGAAGCATGAGCGGGGAGGTTATGAGAGGTTGCGGGTCAGACAAAGATGTAACACGCACCTACACTGTCCCTGTTTGTTTCAAAACACTGGAGTAAGTCTACCGTGAACTGCAGTAGAATGAGATAAGAATGATGCTCAAATAAGGTGTGTGGTTGATTTGAAGTGAGAGACAGAGAATTCAGACCAGGCAGATGTAGGGAGCAGGAATGTGTCAAGGTGTATAAATTTCTTTATCATAAGAGAACGGCAACACCTTTTGCAAAAGGGATGTTGAGTGAAGTTAGTATGCTATAAACTGTATTTAGCAACGGCCAGTAAGGAGGGATTCTGAGGTATCTCTCTCTGCAAAATCGGTGTCAGAGGGGACAGTATTGGGATGAGAGTGAGATAATTTGTGCACACATGATGTAATTCCCTTCTCGGAGAGAGTGGCATCACATCGGATTCAACTTCAAGGCTCCAGTGGAGATATGGATCGCCCTTATTTTGATGTGGGATCTAACAGTAGTAGAGTTAGAAGCCTAATTCACATGACTACACAGCCATAGTCAAGCTTCGATCTAACTAGGGCGATATATGACGTGGCGGACTGCGCGATCATCACCCCAAAATTTTGAGGCGAGATGACGCAATAGGCCCGTGCCGGCCAGCGATGACAAAGTCGCCAGGTGAGTTAAGGCGCAGTGCGTATGTTATGGTGTCATCGCCAAATGAGTCCTAGAATGATTTGTAAATGAATGAGCGAACATATTATTCTTGCAAATTTTATTATTCATTATCGCCAAACTTGTTCCTCCCAAATTCACAAGATAAAGCAGTGGAACCCTGTCTTTGCTACTTGTACCTAAACAACCCTTGATTTGTTAGTGTAGCTCTCAACTATCACTAGTCATTGGAAATAAAACCCAACATACTGAGATCTTTATAAGCTTCCAATCTTTCTCCTCTCATCCCCTGAGTCACCTGATCATTTTGTAATATGTACCCCGTTCTATCTTTTAAGTTTTTCATAATAGGAAAGATCCCTGTCTACGGTTAGAAAACGCTTTGGGCACTTAGAGTTACTGCTAGCTGGTCAGACTTGTAGTCGTAATGTCTCTTATGTTTTTCAAGACATGATTGTTGCTTTTAGTGGGAAAGGTATTCCGGTATTCTCGAATTTGCAGAACTTATAACCGATGTGATAGTTCATTGAGCGGATGCGTATATTTCTTATTTTTTTTTCCGCTTCAACTGAAACTAACAAACCTACGTCAACTCTCTGCCTGTTCTTGTGTTGGCCCACATTACAGTGACGGCAATTTCAGAACATAGTATTTCCATCCCTGTAACGCGTAAAAATCATCTCTCCAGGACGTTAAAAACTTTTCTCCCGTGTAGAAAAACAGCAGCCTTTGTCTTTCTGGTTTTTCTTCCACACGTCTTTTTCTTGCATCAGGTATTAATCTAACTTCTGGTTACTTCCTCCATTCTTCATTCATTATGGTCATTTTGACGACATAACTGCCGATTTCATCATTCGCTAAAACCAAATTCTTTGCTCTGATATTTGCCTCTCAACTACCTTAGACTAGTTTACAGTGCTCCTCCTCCCTCCTCCTCCCCTCCCTCCCTCCTCCCTCCTCCTCCCCCTCCTCCTCCAGTCCAACTCGTTAATATCTAAATGTAATATCTGCTGACTTTATTTCCGCTCTTTTCTAAACTTAACACTAGCAGTTGTGATATGTTTTATTAGTGGTCCTCTATGGTTCTTAAACTATGATACCTTGTTTGAAATCTCAAGCCTAGGTGTACCAATTAGTCAATGCCCATCAATTTTAAACCTTACCTCTGCTGGAAGCCTTGCTTTCTCATTCAAAGCAGAGTTGGGAAAAATATGATATTTGGTTTTTGGTTATGGTTAATTGGCTATTTCAATTCATTATTATATGAAAATTCCTAGTGTCACAATTTTTTTTTTTTTTTTTTTTTTTTTTTTTTACCAGATCACCACCATTCAACGGGCTTGGCCCTTTTCAAGGAGGGGGCAAAACGAGAGTCAAAAAACCAAAAATCCATGGCTTTTTGCCAACCCTGATTCAATGTGTCAAAGAAAGAAACCACTCAAACCTCTAACTATCGACCTATCTCTTAATTCACTACAGTTTTAATTTTCCTCAACATATTAACACCTTTAACCTTGGAATCTATCCTTAAAAGGATGACTTGGGAATATCTTAAATTTTCTAATCTATTTCCGACCACCGTAATGCCTCTCTGGTGGCCTACTTGTGACCCCTGCATTCTCTGGGACTCCAAGAGTTACAGATTCAGAAAATTTTATAAATTATAATTAATCCAAATTTATAAATTTACAAAAGGACCCAATAGTAATGACATAGTAATGACAACTTTAAAAAAAGAATTACCTCAATTTTACAACCATATTTAAGAGATAGGTCATGGAAAAAATTTTAAGAATGGCATATATGAGCGCCATCACCGGAAAATTTGAAAAGATTAAAAAATAAACAGACCCAGGAAAACTAAGCTAAAAGAAATAACAGGTGCATAAATCATAAAATTGCACATTTTCTTTTACGGGTTAGTAAACACCTGCATCAAAAAAAAAATTCGTCGCATTCGGATATAAAAGAGAATAATTGGTCTTAAGACCCGTGTCATTGTCAACTTCAATGAATATCGAATTAAAAATACACATTCGAAAAATAGTAAGTATCAAAGATGAAAACGAAGTTGTTCTCCTCCTCTTGGAGATAATTACTTTCTCTCCCATACTGGGTAGTTTTCAGTTTTATTAATTCACCTTTATTAATTAATAAGCAGGGTTGGAAAAGCCAGGTGAGAAAAAAAAAGCTCAGTTTTTTGTTGTTTGTTTGGAGGAGACTTTTTGTTTGTTGATTTTTTGTGGGGGCTTTTTGAGGTTTTATTAGGCTTTTTTTTATATTTTTTTTATTTTCATTTTGAGGAAAAAATTATCATAATTGATTTTTTTTTGCCAATAATATTATTTCGAGTATATTGTAACAAATAGAAGTTAACAAAATAGGTATATAAAAATTTACCAAACCAAACAATATATTTTGTAACAGACACTGACCAATTCCCCTTATGAGAGGAATGTCATTGACTCATTGGGGTGAAACTTGCCAAAGGTAAATTGAATTGCGTTATGGTACATGTTATTGATAGCATGACATAGCAGCAGATCGTCAGTAAATACATTATGATTATATTTAAAATTTATATCATTTGAACTTCGAACATTTCAATACCATAATTTGAGGCGCTTAGGAAAGTTAGCAAGTTTAGCTCCCTATAGGTTCTGTAGCTGTAACCTAGAACTAGCCAGGGTTACAGCTGAACACCTTTCCCGAGTAGCTGTACAGTAATGTATATAGTAACTGATTAAAAGTACAGTAATGTATATAGTAACTGATTGAAAGTACAGTAATGTAAACGGTAGAATTTACTAGATATTTTTTTAGTTTTTTTTACAGAACTAATATATATATATATATATATATTAATATATATATATATATATATTATAAACCAAATAATATAATATATATATATATATATATATATATATATATATATATATATATATATATATATATAATATATAAATATATAATATATTATATATATAATATATATATATATATATACTATATATATATAATATATATACTATTTATATATTATATAATATATATATATATATATAATATATATATATATAATATATATATTTAATAAACCAAATAACATTTTTACCCATTTTCATGGGCGTTTTAATAAAACCCGGGTGGGTTGGTCTATTTCAAAAAAAAAAAAAAATTCTTTTCTCGTAACCCTAAAACTAAGTGATTCGTTTCAGTCTAAGCATGATAGGATTGATAGCTGGCTAACTGGCAACATCAATATTTAAACTCAAACTTGCAATCAGTCATAGCCCTCAAATTAAACTGTGGACTATACCTCTGCAACTGACTTGAACGAAATTTATTCTAAAATTAATCAACA
>JABUQX010137212.1:7500-12500 GCA_015478945.1 Trachelipus rathkii | reverse complement strand
CCGCAGTGGCAGGTGCTCGAGGGAAATTATCACTCGCGTACCACCACCATTACGACGCTGTAAGGAGGGTCGGTGTTCTAACTGCGCACGTGTATTGTGTTGACATTGGTAACTCCAGGCTAGTTTGCTGTGGTGCTTTCTTCTTTCCCACCACCTCTGTTTTGTGGAATTCCCTTCCATCTTCTGTATTTCGCCGAATTTAATCTCCCTCACTTAAAGCCTCTGCGTCTGTACTCATATATGCGTAATTTGCTTAGAGGGTGAACTTTTTGAGAGTACTTACACCCCTCCTCTGCCTAAAAGGAGTGGTGGTGACAACTGTAAAAATCCTGAATGAGCAGATATGTTTCAAAGGAACTGAATTCCTATTCCCCCCATCCAGAAAAACATCATTCAGATTATCCCAGAAAATCGTACTCTTTTCAACATTACCCTCAGATGGATCATATGTCGCAAGTCGCAACCACACAAATTTTGACCTTTTCAAACTTAAATTTAACCTTTAGACTTCTAGTACTCACACACACAAAATCTACCATAGCCTCTACCACCATTCCACTCATCAGAATTGCAAATCTTTCTATCCCCTCTCATTCCTTTCCACACAGAAACACAAACACATTTCACACCACACCACTCATTTTCACCGTTTCCTTTCATCTTTGTTTCAGTCAAAGCGAGCAAATCAAATTTGCCCTTTCTAAATACATCCATCACCTCTCTCCTCATCTCCTCAACATTTATTCCTCTGACATTTCATATACAGATACGATTCATACATTTTCGTCGAAGGATAGAAGGGCGCTTACTGCGATCACGACCTTCTCCGAGGCATGCATTAGCATTCCTGGCAAAAGATAAGTGGTAGTAGGCAGCCAACCCAACTCCCGTCCCTTAGTTGCCTTCTACGACACGCAGGACATACGATGTGGGCAATTTTTTCTCCCTACACGTATGGATATAAGGGATAGGGATGTCTGTAAGATGTTGTCTAGAAGAGGGGTGTGGATATAAGTATGTGTATATGATATGTTGTCTGGAGGATGAGTGTGGATATGAACGCATAACAGAAAGGCGAACCATTAGGCACTGGAATGTCATACATACCATAAGCAAAATGGGTATATATATATATATATATATATATATATATATATATATATATATATATATATATATATATATATATATATATATATATATTTATATATATATATATATATATATATATATATATATATATATATATATATATATATATATATATATATATATATATATATATATATATTAATATATATATAAAAATATATATATATATATATATATATATATATATATATATATATATATATATATATATATATATATATATATATATATATATATATATATATATATATATATATATATATATATATTTTTTTTTTTTTTTTTTTTTTTACAGAGATAAACACCATCACTCACGGGCAGAGCCCTAATCAAGGAGGAGGTGTACTCATTTAACGTCCGAGCAGGACGGAGCCAAGCCCAAGGAGAGAACAGCTCACATTCTCCCACCCGACCAGTTGCGAACCTGGGACCCTCGCTTGGTTTGGCGAGTGCTCTAACACTGAGCTATCGGGCGCTTTTATATAAATAAATATGAAATATATAAAAAAAATAAAAAAATATACATACATACATATATATAAGTATTACTGTCTTTAACATTAATACTGTCAATATTACAATCACTATTATTATTATCACAACTATCATTATTATTATCACTATTACCATTATCGTTATCATCACTATCATTAATATCATCATTATTACTATCATTACCATCACTACCACTATCATTATCATTACTATTATTAACATTAACTAATCATCATTATTACCATATTATCATTAGCACTATCATCATCACTATATTATTATTATTATTATTATTATTATTATTATTATTATTATTATTATTATTATTATTATTATTATTATTATTATTATTATTATTATTATTATTATTATTATTATTATTATTATTATCATTATTATTATCATTATTATTATTATTATTATTATTATTATTATTATTATTATTATTATTATTTATTATTTATTATTATTATTATTATTATTATTATTATTATTATTATTATTATTACAATTATTATTACTATCATTATACACTATTTTGTATGTGTACCATATAATAATGACGATCTTCATGGGAAAAATTGAAACAGTTGAGGGGATTCCCAGCCCCAGTCAGCTGATAATAGAGACCCTCTTCAATGGGTAATGGCGAAGACGTTGTCATCCTAATTCCAGTTCTTCTATAAATATATTTGAAGGTAAAAGCCTACTTTTTGCAGTGTATAAAATATTTGAAATTAATTTCATTTCCAAAAGAATTACGTTGAGCCATTTTGTTGCTTCACACCAGTTGATTTAAAATTTTGTCAGATCTTAATTATTATTGTAAAAGAGCAAATAAATATTTTTTCATCGAAAATAAATACCAAATACAAAAATATTAATTTTCAAATTTTCAACTGCCTTCAAATATACTTATTCCAAATTGCGAGCTCTTTCTTCTTTACAATTCTTCTCCCAGCAAATCATTCCTTCCAACCAGGTGTTAACAATCATTTCTTCAGACCTCTGCTGCTTCTCCTCGTTCCTTGTTGTTCCTCTTCTGTTTTCTTCTCCATCCCTCTAAATTTTCTGCGACTATCCAAGACAACGTCCAAGCATATCAATATATATATATATATATATATATATATATATATATATATATATATATATATATATATATATATATATATATATATATATATATATATATATAGTATATATATATAATTATTATTATTATTATTATTATTATTATTATTATTATTATTATTATTATTATTATTATTATTATTATTATTATTATTATTATTATTATTATTATTATTATTATTATTATTATTATTATTATTATTATTATTATTATTATTATTATTATTATTGAGTTTTAATATTATTCAAAATTCTTAATATTTGTTCAATTAATCGGCAAAATAATCGGTGAAATTTGCCGATGACGATGACGATGACGATTTAAAAAAAATATGCCGATTTTTGCCGATGACGATGACGATGACGATTAATCGTCCCATCACTACTTAAAATTAATTATGGCACAAAAATGTCAGGCACTAAAGTTTCCACCTTCTAGTTATTAGTAGTTAGGAACTGTTAGTTTTTTTTCTATCATTATCTTAAGATTAACATAGTCTGGATTAGTAAAAGTAATATAAGTAAATACCAATAAAAAAACTATAAAAAACTAAAGATGTTAGTCTACTATTACTAAAGGTGTTAGTCTACTATTATCGTAATAACTAAATTATTTTATTTTATTTTTATTTCTTTCCAACTATTATTTATTTTTTATTTATTTTTAAACCAAAAGTTTTGAGTTTTTTGTTTTTTCATCGGTATTTAATAAATCAAGGCCCCCCCTAGCCGGTAGATGTACTTTTCTATTGAAAATCCTTTGGTCAAATAATAAAAAAATAGTCAAAAGAGTCTAAAATTCTAAAATTATTAGGTTGATAAGCCTAAAAAAAAATATTAAACTTAAGTATTATATCCAAATTATATCTACATAAAAGCATATTTATATGCGTTATTGACAACTAACTCTTTCTTTCGTTTTCCTAGGTGTGTTTTTTCCGATTTGATTCCTAGAAAGTGTTGGAAAACTCCCCCATGTTTCCTAATTGAGCTACTCCCTGATGCTCCAAAGTCATTTTCCAGGCATCTGTAAAAACGTAATCCCCGTATTTTCATTAAAGGTGTTTTGTACTACGCCGCTCCGTCAACCACACTTAACATTTCCCGACTACAGTAAAGAATTCTTTGTGAACACTGATGCTTGCGATTACGGCAACGGGGCGCGTTGTACAAGCTTACAGACCTTATCTAATTTAAGATGATTTTACAGATGCTGCATTGGACTGGAACCTAATATATCTCAACATTTCAGGACGTGCTCACACACTAGTGGCTCATAAAACTAGGAATGTTCATCTTAGCTCAAGCACAACTTGGCTCAACTTAAACACATGACTGTGATTTGCCAGAAAGAAAGGCTCTAGGTCAACGCTTTATTAAGCATGAACTGTATTAGATTAATAAGCTTAAAAGCTTTTTTTACTGTATGTTTCATTCTTCTATAACTTTCTAATTACTTAATTAAAAACTAAAGAGAAAGCACAAAACCACACGTTTTCTTTCTTTCTTTAGGATTTACTGCATCTTAATTCCGGTGATGTCGTGAAGCAGTTTGGTCGATGCTTTCGTAAACCTAACTGTGTCTTAACGTAATCGACTAGATGACTCATCTGAGCCAACTAGAGGCTAAATAGTTTTTCTGAATCCAAACTACAATTTTACATGAATAAATGAACAGACGTACTTACACAATATATAAAAACATCATAAGGTTTTACTAACTGTTCATCCATTATACAACTGACTGCCTGTAGACATCAGTGTGAACCTCAACTTCAATGAAGTCCTATAATCTTATCTAAAATATCATAAAAAATAAATCATCATCAAAAAGTATATCAAAATGGAAATTCTGAGAAAGAATTTGCGATCAAAAATATATTCTGTTCTTTGCATCTGCTGATGCTTGAACATTTCAAAAAAAAAAAATAATGTGTGGGTATCTATTAAAGTGAGATCTGGTAGGAGATTCCATTAAATATCATGGGCCATGTCCTAAGGCGATCTACAACTTTAAATTTTGATACAACCATCATATCCATACTCCCTTCTATCAACAACTATCCGTGGATTCTACATACAACTAATCTAAAAACTTGACGGGGAAATTGATTGGTATCAATCAATTCTCTACTTTTCCTTAATAGAGTGCGCTTTCGACTCTATGCTCTAATCTATTGGAATTATCTGATACAAAAGTAGGTCCCCTTTTCTTACAA
>JABUQX010137212.1:0-5000 GCA_015478945.1 Trachelipus rathkii | reverse complement strand
TATATTATTACATATATATATATATATATATATTTATATAAAAATATATACATATTATATATATATATATATATATATATATATATATATATATATATATATATATATATATATATATATATATATATATATATATATATATATATATATATATATATATATATATATATATATATATATATTTATATATATATATATATATATATATATATATATATATATATATATATATATATATATATATATATATATATATATATATATATATATATATATATATATATATATATATATATATATATATATATATATATATATATATATATATATATATATATATATATATACGCACGAAAAACTATGTCTGAGTAGCTTGCTATCATTCTATTTCTATTTAAAACACTTAGCGCCATGAGGCGAAAGAAATTTATAAACAAAAACTGAACTTTATCTTAACATTCCCTCATCTGTGAGATTGCTTATCTTTTAATATTGATGGATAGGTGACAAATAATGGTCGTCAAGGAGCTTATGAGAAGAAAACATTGCGACTACATGGTTGTCGGAAACTTTTGAGTAAATGGTACTCTTGCTCTGGGGAAAAACACTGATCTACTATTCCTCAGATTGGATTGATCATTTCTGTATCCCAACTATTTAAAAAAATTAATACGGAAGATTTGAACGTCTCCTTTATCTCCGAACAATGGCCTAAAACTGGAGCATAGCTACCCTGGGCTATGGTACTGGAGGTACTCCCTCTATCACACTGTTGGATTAAACTTTGGAAGATACTTTTCTTCCCTTCCCTAGGCACGCGACTCTTTTCACTCCAATTGGATTGTGAGAACTTTTACTCAATACGAAACTCACTCTTTTCCTCTAGGTAACGGAATCGAAGAGAAGGAGGGACCAAACCTCCTTACCTCTCTCATTAAACAACTGTGTTCCTAAAAAAAGGGCAGTGGAAGAACATCAATTTGGCTGCTACTGGTTAGAAAAAACATAAAAAAACTTTGCTTACTTTTTTAATTGCGTCTTAAATAGAGTAAAAACTAAACCTCTCTTCCATACTTTCTGGGGGGTTGCTAGTCCCTGGACGCTAAAACTTTGGCTGGGAAAGGCTTTCCTTTCCTTTAAGCAACTGTTGCTTATTTTAACCTGCATATTTACTATTCTGAAGGATTGGGTTATCGCCTCCTTATTTCAAAACTTTTAAGAAAGATTAAGGAAGAAACTATAATCTCCTTATCTCAAAAACTTTAAACGAAAGAATATGGAAGAAACTATTATCTCCTTATCTTAAAAACTTTAAACGAAAGAATAAGGAAGAAACTATTATCTCCTTATCTTAAAAACTTTAAACGAAAGAATAAGGAAGAAACTATTATCTCCTTATCTTAAAAACTTTAAACGAAAGAATAAGGAAGAAACTATTATCTCCTTATCTTAAAAACTTTAAACGAAAGAATAAGGAAGAAACTATTATCTCCTTATCTTAAACTAGGTGGGTACTCCTTTTACCTATTACAATTTTAAGGGCTTAGAGGATATTTCTAACCGAGTAAATTACAAAAATTATTTGGGGAGGAAAGACAAAACTTATGTACAAAAAACTTATAGACACGCACACGCATATATATATATATATATATATATATATATATATATATATATATATTATATATTAAAAGAATATAATATATATATAATATTAGTATATATTTATATATATAATATATATACATATATATATATATATATAATATAATATATATATATATATATATATATTAAAACTGTACCCTATTGGTTATCTTTCCCTTTATATCCTTCTAAGCTATGCTAAACTAATTACACTCCGTCTCTATGTCTTCTTCAACTAAACTGTTGCCTTTAAAGACTACTCTTTTCAGGACGTATGGAATTGGGGTACTAGAACTCTTATTTTGAGAAGGCACTACTTGTACAAACTTTCCTTTGGGTGTGACTCCGCTTTTATTTACGGGAGACTTCTTAAAAGTCTGCATCACCTTATTCTTACATTTGCATTTACTTTGTGAATCCTTTTGGACGTAGAGGGGAATTTTTACTACCTGACTTCCATAACAAATTAATTGTAAGGAGTATAAATTTAAACTCATATTCTCGCTAGAAAGAATGTTTGTCCCGACTAACACGTCCCAGCTAGTTGATCCTCCAACATCATATACTAGGAAAGTAGTTCGCTGAAGTTTGCTAGATAGCTCAAAATACAGCTCTACTTCATCATAAGTTGTGGAATTACTACTATGTATTCCGTGCAGGGTGAGGTGAGATGGTCGGGATAACGCTTTACATCCTTCTCTTTTTTCTAGCTCTTCCAGCGTCCGTCGTTGGATAATCGTGACCCCGGAGGCGCTATCTAGGAGACTTGTTACCCTCATTCCTGTTTGTCCTTGCTTAAGGAAAAGAGTCATATCACAGCAATAATGCTGACCTGTTTGGGAAAGCTTCTCTATCTTGGGAGAAACCGGCTTGGCTAAAACTGGAGCTGGAGTTTGAGTGTTTCCCTCTATATCATTCGTTCGTTTGAATGGAAGAGCGGGAAGGGGCATTGTTGCCTCTTCTTCATTTACTATCTCTCCTCTTAGCTCTTTGGAATCTTTTAACTCAACAATGAATTTTAAAACCTTTGTAGAAAGGGATATTTTTTCTTTCAAGGAATTTACCATTAGTTTAAACTTTCTTCTTTCCATCTTCTCTTGGTATTCCTCAAGCAATTCTATAGTTTTTGCATTAAAAGCAGCGAAGGAAATACCTTCTTCCCTGGAACGCTTGAATAAATTTACTAAGGCTTTAATATAAGAATTCGTGGAACTTTCAATGTAATCAGGAGTTTGACACTTCTTGATTGTCTTTCCTCCATATACTCTGTGTTTCCTTAGGGGTTGTTTGTGCTGGTTTGACAAACTAGTTGAGGCAGACGCAGGAAGAGATACCTTCTCTTCCACTGTAGCGATAAAGATTGAAACCTTATCTTTTTTCACTTCATCTTCATTCTCTTGGCCATCCTTTCTTTCTTTTATTCCTGAGGTGGCGTTTTCAACTGGCTCATTTGCAATCAAGGCTATCTTTTCTAACAATATGTTCAAGCTTAACTCGGGATCTATTATTCGAAAAATTGCCGCTCTTAGTGCTCCATGATTCTCTAATTTATCTACATGGTTAAAATTTTTGGCGGGCACTAAAAAGTTATTGGATGTGTTTAAAAACGCGATGGTAGGTGAACATCCCTTACCTTTTCTAAAATAATTTCTGAAGTAAATCCCTTACCTGCAAAAACAATTTCTTTCAAAAAATTACTACTTTACCTAAGGCTTTTAACGCGGGAACTTGCGGCGAACGAGGGCTCTGGCTCTGGCTCCGGTCCAAGTTATAATTCCTTCTCCAACTTGGTTTAATTACGTTCATCTTACAAAAAAATTCTTGAAAAAATTTGTTCCTCAGATTCCCATCCGGCTTCGACCGGCTCCGGCTCCGGCTTTATCTCCGACTTCGTTTCATATTTCAGAAGAGCTTAGCTCCGACTTTGCAGAAGTATTTTACCTGCAAAAGCAATTTCTTTTAAAATAATTTATACCTTACCTCCGGCTCCGCTCCGGCTCTGGCTCCGCTCCGGCTCCAGCTTCGGCTCCGGCTCCGGCTCCGAATTCGTTTCCATTTCAGAATAGTTCAGCTCCCACTTTGCAAAGTATATACCTGAAAAAAATTTTTTTTTTTTTTAAATTATACTTGGGCTCTGGCTCCGACTCCGGTTCCGGCTCCGGCTCCGATCAAACTTTTTACATCAACTTGTGAAAAATTATTTTCACCTGCAAAATTAATAAAAAATTTGTTTTTAAGCTCCGGCTTCCGGCCCCGGCTCCGGCTCCGACTCCAGCTCTGGCCTCCGACTCCGGCTCCGGCTCCGGCTCCAACTCCGACTCGGCATTTCAGAAAAGTTTAGCTCCGACTTTGCAGAAGTATTTTTACCTACAAATAAAAAGTTTCTTTAAAAAAAATGTATAAGTTGGTTCGGCTCCGGCTTCCGGCCTCGCTCACGGCTCCCGGCGCCGGCTCCGGCTCGCATCCGCTCTGCTCCTGCTACCGCTCCGCCCGGCTCCGCTCGGTTCCGGCTCCGGCTCCGGCTCCGGCTCTGACTCTGGCTCCGGTTCCGCTCTGGCTTCGGCTCCTTCTCAAATTTGTTCAGCTCCATCTTTCAATATATTATTCCACCGGCAAAAAATTTCTTTAAAATAATTTGTTTTTCGCTCTATCTACGCTCCTCTCCGGCTCCGGTGACGGCTCGGCTCCGGCTCGACTCTGGACTACATTTATATGATTGAAAAAGAGCCTGATCTTAGGTTCTTCAATAGTTTCTGTTTTTAATTTATTATACAAGTAGAATAAAACCTAGAAAGATCCTGAAAGTTGAATTGCAATTTCGAACCTGGGAAATGAAATTTTTAGTTTGACACCCATATAAAAAATATCTATCTAAAAAACCAATCTTTTGCGGTGTTAGCCATGATGTAGATGGAGGGAAATTCTCTAATAATAAGTAAAAAAAAAGTGATTTTTTAATTTACCCTAAAATGTAAGGTTGGCAAGTTACAGACCCCTTAAGCGAAGAGTTGACATTACTATTGCTATCGGTTTATTTTTGAGTTTGATTTTCTCATCCTTTATTGGTTTCGATGGGAACGGGCTACAGACGGAGACCCTAGAGCCGTAGGGAACTGAGAATAAAAACATCCTGAAGACCGGAAAACATCTCAACAGATTAGAACCGAAAAGGATGAAAAGATTTAAATTTAAATAATGAGGGAGACACCGCCGAGAGGGATAGAAAGAGGCAGGAAGCTTCAGTGAGAAGCAAAGATGTGCAGCCTAGCACCCAAGGGGAGCAATTACCCCCGATAGAGGGTCCTCCTGCACCAAGCCCTTTTGACCCAGATAAAGTCGGCCGAAACCCTTCC
>JABUQX010137211.1:7500-18906 GCA_015478945.1 Trachelipus rathkii | reverse complement strand
TGTTAGAGACTATGCTTGAAAAAAGGAAATAGGTTACGTTTTGCATGCAATTTACTGTGATATTTTATGTGTTAAGTGCAGAACGTGTTAATGTTAAAAGTTTATTGTGTGTAAGTTTGTGTTAAGGTTTTGTCGTTAACATATTATTTTCTTAAGTTTCCATGTTATTACACTCTATTTGTTTGGCTTTATGGTGTGGTAACCTTTATTACGTAGAGTATATTCGTTATCAGTATGATAATTAACCCAATGTTGTGATACATTTTTTTGTTAAAGTTACTGGTGTCAGTTAAGATTAACCGCGTAACTGTTAGAAGATATGCTTGGAAAAATAGTCTTAGGCAAATACGGTTACGTTTTGCCCATACAAAGTTGTTATTAACTTTTATGGTGTTATTAAGCGTGAACTGTGTTAATGATTGACGTTTATTTTCTGGTCTGTTGTAAGTATGTGTTAGGTTTGTCTTTGTACATTATTTGTTTAGTTCATGTTACGCTATGTTAGCCTTTTATTTGATGTTGGAAACTATACCGATTTAGAGTATAATCGTCTTTGAACAGTTATTGAATAATTACCAATTTTTTGATAAATTTTACCTAAATATTACCGTCATAATTAATATTAAAAATTTAACATTGTTATTTTAGAGTCCAGCTGTTTAAAAACAAAAGTAAGAATAAGGTTACGTTTTGCATACCTTTTAGTTACTTACTGGTGTTAAGGTTGGTGGAACTTGTATTAATGTTGACATGCTTATATTTCCGGAGCCGTAAGGTAATATTTAGGTTTTCAGTTGACATTGTATAATCCGGTTAGTGTCGGGTTTGATGCATATGTTTGCCTTTATTGACGTGAAAACTTTGTTACGATAGAGCCTATACACGATTTGAAATCTGTATATGAATAGTACACCACGGTATGTTGATGAGAATTTTTGTTTTAAATGTTACGTATGTTACATTAAAAATATCGTGTGTATGTTAGAAAAAAGTGTAAGTACGGTTACGTACTTTTTTGGATGCTATGTTAGGTACTTTACTGTTGTTAAGTATGAACTGGTGTTAACGTTTAGCAGTTTATATTTCTTCTTAAGGATCGTGTATCAGAATTTGTCTTTGTATATTACGATTCTTATCTAGCAATGCTTATGTTCAGCTTTATTAATGTTCTGAAAAACTTGGTACGTTAGACCATACTTTCGTCTCTGTCTTTTTTTTCTTGTCTTATTAATGAGGAGATTAATTACACACAAAGTTCATGGTAAATTTTTTCTGTTACAAAAATATTACCATGTTAATGTAAAATTAAACATTTTGTTATGTTAGGACATGCTTGACAAATTTGAATAATTACGTTTTAGCGATGTTTTGTTATTCTCATTATGTTAAGAGTGAAACTTTGTTAACGTTAACCGTTCTTTATTCCCTGTTTAAGATTGTGTTAGTTTGTCGTGTATGCGGTATATTTCAAGAGTGCAGATGATGCTAGGTAACTTTTATAAATGAGGAAAACTTTCACTGTCAGGCCATTATGGATTTGAAATCTTATGTAATAAGAACTTGATTTTATGTTATCCATGTTATCCAAACATGATTACTCGAAATAGGAGCTTGAATCAATATAGATCAAGATGGACTAGGAGAGGTGCGGCGGAGCTGCATGGTGCTGGTTGGTGGTTTGACGTGTACTGAAGTTTTTTACTGCTTTAAGATAAATGTAAAACATGACAAGTTTTAGGTAAAAAAAAATTTGACCTGAAATCACAATAGATCGACGGAAGGACAAGGGGTTGGTTGGATGGTGGTTTGATATTTACTGAATTACTGCTTATTGTGGGTACTTGTTAAAACGTATTTACAATTTTCATATTTTCACGCTCTCTCTTGTGTGATCATCTAATAGCATATCAATAGATCACAATTGACAGAGGAGGTCGGAGAATCGTTGGTTGGAGGTGGTGTGTCGATTTTTAACTGCTTGCTTAGCGGGTATGTAAAAACGTAAAATTTGGTTAAAGTTATTAAAAAACAAAAAAGAATTAAGAAAATTTGTTACTTTATTTATTTTTTATTTTTATTTTTCTTGATGCCTCTGAAACCATTATTTTCGAAATCTAACGACCCAATAACATATATAAAATTGACCACCAAAATTGTTGTTTATTTGCGAATGTTATTACTCTGGCACCGGTGCTGAAGCCAATGCGATGCTGAGTCAGTAAACTCTTTCTATAAATTCAACTTGAATCCTCTCACCAAATTCAGCCTTATTACGAGCATTTCTATTTTTTTTTAATGGGGTGGAGCCCCCTTCGAGGCCCTACGGGGACGTAATCTCATTAACAGCAAGCTTACGTCACCATCCACTCTAACCATCCTTCCAAAAAATTTATAACCCAATTACGATAACTCTAAACCCATGTAATATATTATCGGATCTCAGAACCGGTATCGAAGAAGGAACACCGCGGCGAATACAGTATCGGGAGTTGCTGTAAAAAACACGATTCTTGCAGAATGTTTTTTCGACCCTCGATTTTCCGATTTCCCTTCGGGAAATTCGAAGCAGTCTTCGACGTGACAGTAATAATAATAAAAAAATAATATGTGGTCGATGCGCACGCCGCGCGCGCACTCGCTCTTCTCTTCGTGTTCACGCCGCCTCCGAACACACCCTGGCTCTGAATTGAGGAAGACGTTAGGGTTAACCTCAATCTCGGAATTGGAAAGCCAAAGGGGCATAAAGGGTTCTTTGTACGGGCTCACGCTCTCAGGGAGAAGTACCCCCTATAACATCCTAGAGACTTGAAAAATGTTACCCTGGTTCTCGAGGCAACCCATATATTAGATTACACTATTCCAAGTTTGAAGCCTAATACACTAGTCCTATCATACACGCGGAAATAAGGCCGGGGGGCTCGCTCAAAACTGTATCCCCGTACAAACTATGTTCTCTCTTATGAATTATCTTTCTGCTCTTGCACAAAAAACATCCTCTAACAACCTTCTGTTAAATCTTGCCTTTCCCTCTCTTTATTCGATCTATTTGAGTTCTGTTGCTAAACTCTGCCAACTTGAAAAAGGCCAATCTCTTCGTCCTGTCCTAATATTATTGCCTCTCTAACTCAAAACCCTGGAACGCATTCTGGCATTCCCTTTATCCTCCTCCATCTCCTTCTCAGGTTCCTATGCCTGTTGCCTGTGATACATTTTGATCGGCATGCATGGGCCTTGAAAATCTATAACCGTTGAGGAGGTAGGGTGCCGGGACCGGCATTCCCCCCCGCAGTTGTGTTTGAAGCGAGTGGTGGCTTTCCTTGCTGGCCCTCTTTGCCCTCATTCACACTTATATTTCTCTATGATGCCAATAACTAACACTTTCCCTGCTTCCCTCAGTGTTGGGAAGCACGCACATGTTCTTACCAACTATTACGCGGAAAAAAAAAATTAAAGCCTCTCAAAATTGTTCCTTCTAATTATCGCCATATAGCTCTTACTGTATTATAAATCTTAAGATCTTTTGAAACCCTTTCTCAACTCTCATTTCTTAGATCATCTGGATGTCTTTCATTCACTTCTTTCTGATCACGCCAGTATATGGCTTTTCGGCGCTCGAGGTCCACTGGCGATATACTTCCTATCTTACTATTGTTTTTATGATTTTCTTTCCTTAGGAGCTACGGGGAGATCTTGCGTGGTGCCGTTTGACATATCCAAAGCATTTGACCGGGTCTTGCAAGCGTCACGCGCCACTGCTCTCAAAGCTCCCCTTCCTTTGGGTTTTCCCCTTGTCTTTTCTAGGTCTTCCTACTTATCTCTATTTTTCTTTTCAAATCACTCAATATCGGCTGTGTTGTTGATGGGCGACTTCTTCCTTTTTCTTCAAAGTGTGTTCCTCAGGGGTTTCTGTAGTATTGCATCTCCACTTATCCTACTTCCATTAATGAATCTTCTCACCTGCACATTTTCCTCTTAAAAAAAAAAAAAATAAAAAAAAACTAAAAAAACTCTCGAAACAACGTATGCTGAGGACTCGACCCTTCATTCTTCAACTCATTTTCAATTTTTGCTCCCTTCTTTTACTTCTTAAGAATTGCCTCTTTAAACCCACCACGCATTCCTGTCGGAAATCTGGCGTTAATCACCCCAACCTCTATTCGGCGCCCCTCTCGCAGCCGGAATCAGCACGCGGACCGTTCTATAAAAGGCGTCGGACGAGAAACAGTCAATCTTTCTGATTCTTATTCTCGCTTGAATCTGGACCTGAGATTTTCCGATTGGGGTCGTCAGAACCTTTGTGAAATTCAATTCTTTAAAAAACTCAACTTTGCTGCAAATTCTCCCCTCTCTAAGACACCCTTTCTAACAATTGGTTATATCCCCTTCCTCTTTCGCACGGTTTCTCTCGTCTTTCCTGTTGGCAATAAATATAACCATCCTTGGCATTAACATTAAACAAAAAATGGTCTTGGAACCTTCACATCACAACGGGTTCGCTTTAGGGCAGGCCTCAAAAACGAAACAATGGGCGAGTTCTGTTCTTTATGACTGCGAGACTTTGTTTTCCTGTCTTCTCAGTTACTCCAGCTATATAACGGTCTTATTCGCCCTTGTATGATCTCGGTACTGCTCATCATATCTGGCGGGGGCTCTGTGGTTCTCACCCGCTTATGTTTGAATAGGGTCGAGCAAAAGGCACCAAAAGGCTTCATTAACTGTTTCCGCCTGCCACTTTTTCCAGTTCACTGACCCTCTATCTTTGCGACGTGACGTGGGTGCCTTATCTCTTTTCTATAAGTTTACCGCAGCGGCTCAGTGTGGCCGATGGCAACCTTACACTCTGCGTTCCCATCGTACCCACCACCTTACGTCTCGCCACTTCGATAGCACTAGTTTGTCGCCCTGTGTCTGCAAAAACATGAGTTTTGTGTGATATATTGGTAACCCAGCTAGTTCGCTTTGCAGCTGCTTCCTTCGCTTTCCTGCCACCTCTGTTCGGTGGTAATTCGCTTCCATCTTCTGCTTTTCCTGCTGAATTTAATCTTATCCTCCCGACTTCAAAGCCCTGCAACTGTGTCATCCTGCCCGGTAATTTACGGTGTTGCTGTTGACTTATGAGTCGTGCCAACACCCCCTCGCTCTTGAATAGTAGCTGCTGCCCTACTCGGTGGAACGTGGGTGACAACTGTTAAAATATATATATTATATACTATATATAATATATATATAATTAATTATAATATATATATTATGTTGATATATAATATTATATTATATATATATATATATTATACTATATATATACTATATATATATAATATATATATATTATATAAGTGGTAGGGTTATATATATATTATATATATTATGGCCATACTTCGGTATATCAGTCATATGTATCTCAAAAAACTATTAATGCTACAGTAAAACGGAATACTAATTGGTGATGCTGGTCCAATTTAGTACGGAAAATGTAAAAAAAAAAAAAAAAAAAAAAAAAAAAAAAAAAAAAAAAAAAAAAAAAAAAAAAAAAAATAAAATTATATTTACAAAACTACAAATAGCTACAGCGAAATCCTGGAATTAGCATTTTTGTAATCCTGGTAAAATTTCACATAGGAGAATGCTTTATACGGCACAATAGTAGGCTCAGCCCGACGGGGACCATAGGGGGGACGTTTTCCATAACCCGTTGGGGAGGCGAGGAAGGAACCCGCGCGACACCCAAATACCAAAGAGCGGGTCCGGGAGACCCGTCCCCGAGGGGCGGGAATTTAGTCGACTACTACCTCCTAGTTCCTCCGTGAGGCGAAAGACCCGCATCCTGCAGCATCGATCGTCATTCTATACCCTTGGCTGTTATTCTTTATTAAAAAAAATAAAGCAAAATTTGATAGAAATTCTCTGTATTCTTATTTTAATTAGGAAAGTCTATTTATTTTTACAAGTAAGTAACAAAATAAAAGGTCTCTAAATAGGCCTTCTAATCAGATCTACCATAATTATAACGAATAATCTTTTTTTTTTTTCTTTTTTTTGTTTTTTTTTTACATTTTCTTATCGTTGAAAATTTCGCTTTTGTACTATTGTAGTTTTGAGAATATAATTTTTTTTTTTTTTTTTTAATTTTTTTTTGTTTTTACATTGGGAACATTCAATATTTCGAGCCGCCAGGCTTTTGAAATGTATTTTTTTCCTGTTTACTGTAGCCATTAAGAGTTTTTTTTGAGATATACATCATTTGACCACCCGCGCGACCCGTTCAAATCTATGGACTTTCTATAACCTAAACGCTGACCAATATATATATTTAATCATTATACTATAATATATATATTATATAGATAAATATTATATATATATATATCTATAATATATAATAATATAAATATACTATATAAATAACATACTTTGTATAATAGAGAAGAGAAGAGAGAGAGAGAAGAGACAGAGAAGAAGATGAGAACGAGAGCGGAGAGGAATGAGAGGAGAGAGAGACGAGATGGAGTGGAGAGAGAGAGGAGACGAGATGGGCGCAATAACTTGGTCACATGCTGATCGATACACTGTGATCACTAATCTCTAACCTATTCACCAGGTGACACGTATCCGTAGTCAAAGCAGCCTAGACACGAGAGCAGATAGACTGTACGAACTTACCAACAAGGCGAACAATTTACGAGTCGAAGCTAAAAAATCCTCTTATAATAAAATTAAATAAGTATGAATATATAGTTTTAATATTTATAGAGATAGTAATATATATATATATAATATAATATGAATATATAAGATATATATATATAAGATATATATGATATATAATGAATATATATAGATTAGGAGGTTATATTATATATATTGGACTGAGAATATATGAATATATTACTGGGCAGATATATATACTTATACTATATATATATAGATATAAGAGAGAGAGGAGGTAATCAGTAGAGTGAGAAAGTTGTAAATATGCGAGGTGCGAAGAGGAGAGATGAGAGAGAGATAGTGAAGAGTATGAGAATAAGAGAGATGAGTATATAGATATTAGTAGAGATATAGAGATGAATAGAGATAGAGATGATAATAGATGAGATATGAAGATAAGATCATATGAGTAAGATAGAGAGTAAGTAAATATATATAAGATATAGAAGAGATGAGAGTGAGTGAGTAGTGATAGAAAGATTAGGCAACCGTAATTGAGTAATTTCACCCTGCTTGGATGAACCTACTGGCTCTAGCCAGGGAGATGACTTGCCTTAAAGTGCTTACTCTGGACTAGCTACGCCAATGATGGGAACTAGAAAAAGAAGGAACGACCGGACAAAGTCATTCGCTAGTGGTGTAAGTTAATAAGGCACCCACCCACGACAGGGAACATGCCCGCGCTCTTCCAGTCCAACACTCAGTCAGCAGGGTCTAGCAGGAGAGGCACCGCGCAACAAGGTGAGAAAAAATACTCATCAAAGCCGGGGCAGTATAGTATATGGATATTTATAAGGGTAAACTGTCATCCCAGCAGGGAGACAGGAGAAGATTTACTCGAAATGAGAGAGAGAGGATGAATTGCTTATGAGAGAGAGATCAAGGCACTTTTGTACGAACTGCTGTGAAGTAGTGATAAGAAGGAGAAATGAGAGACGTGTTAGCACGAGAGATAGCTGTGAGTGAAAAGATAACATTATGAGATCCCGGCATTTTGATGGAGTACTTTTTCACCCTTGTGCGTGGATATTCCACTGACTATGAGCACCCTGCAGCAGACCGGAGTAGGTAGGGACGGGGAGAGAGAGAAGAAAGTCGTGGCGAATGATAGACGCGTGTACTAGACGAGAGGGTGCTTATATTCACCACAGAGAGAAGGAGTCGTGTGAGTCGCGTTCTTCATATCTTAGTAGACGACACGATCGAAGCGGCTCCAATCAGATCAGCATCGACCCGATAAGAGCCAGATCTCGCTTTCTAGGACCGCACAAAAATGCGAGTGTTTCTTCCAATTACACTCACGCAAATCTAAAATTATTTACTGTGACATAAAATTTTTTTAATTTTATTGTTTTATCTTTCACCAATACATTTAATAAGTAGTGCAACTGCTCATATATTGCATGTGTTACATCATCTAGTTTATATTTGATTTTTAAAAAAAAGGAAAATGATGCGTCAGCACGCGTTACTCTTTTGTGAATCAATGAACAAATATTTATATTCAATATAACCTTTGCGATATTATAAAAATCACATTTAATTATTTCATTATTCTACTCACATATATAAGTCTTAATCCTTTATTTATTAAATTAGTTTTGAAGATAACTAATAAGAGGTAGAAAATTAAACAAAACTTTATCATCTAGGTAGAAAGGTTATATATAATCAGGTACTTTATAATTATTTAATTATAATTTAACTTAATAAATTTGTTATACATATTAATAGTTTAATATATAATTATGTAATATATATAATACCAAAATAATAATTTTAAACTATGAGATTCTTTAACTTTTTTTCCAGCACACAGTGAGTATTTTTAATACAAAATAAAGATAAAATTATAATAAATTATTATAATTTTATAAATGCTATTATATTATTATTTTTAATTATTTATTTTTATATCAAATCTCTTTATTTATAATATTTATTATAAACATACAAATAAAAAGCTGATAACCAAAACATAAACTATATATATTAATATATACAGTATATAAAGATCAATGACCAAAATAAGAAAAACTTAAATATAGTTAAATATTATCAATATGAACATACTATAAGATAAATTCTGACTAATGGGCAAAATTAGCCTTTTATACTATATATATAGTATATATAATATTATATATATATATATATATAATACTATATATATGCGGATTGATTTGGTTTCTGTTGTGGCGAATCTGAAGAGGAGTTGAGAGGCGATTGGTAGAGAGATAAAATGAAAACTTGGTGTAAGCGGTGTGTAAAAGGAGGGGTGAAATAAACGTAGATAAGACTTAAGAGGATTATAGTTGTGAGTAAGGACAATCCTCAGTGTTGAAGTTATGTTAGGATGGTGAGCAGCTGGAACAAGTGTCTGAGTTTAAATATTTAGGGTATGTGTTTGGATGAAAAGGGAAGGATGATGCAGAGGTAGTAGGAAAGTTGTGAATGGCAGGATAGCGGGTCTGTGCTCACCGGAGCTCGAAAATATTTATTAACACTCGCGTTGAGAAGCTAAGTGTTATACTGTTAAATTATATCGAGTATATCTTAAGATACAATATGTGCTAATTTTATTGCAGTAGAATATACGTATACATTAAGCAATATGGTCTCGGTGTTGTCATGTATCATGTTGCGATATACACTCAATTAAGAGAGTTGTAGGTATAAAGCGTCCACGCGTCATATTTCACTAACTCAGATTATTGCTCGTCCATGCTACTAAATAAGTGTCTTGGTATAGGCATGTGTTTGAAAAGTAGGTTCAAGTGAACAAATGTATTAGTATGATATTGCTTATAGAGATTTCATAATGTACGTATATACAAGACCAAAATGTGGATCTATATTGATGAAGGGCGCGGTGTTTTATTCATGTTGTGAGTGAGAAGTTAATAAGATACAATGAAGCGTTATTAAATAATGAAGTGAAGTCGAATTTCTATAATTTACACGACTTGATGATAGTTTAGTTGCTAATATTATAGAATATAGTATAAAATGGAAAAGAGGAGATAATAGAAAAAAGTGATATATGTTTAGATGATAGTTTGGCTCATCCTTAGCTGAGAGGAAGTGTGGTAGTTGTTATAAAATGGTGGTGCGGGCAAACCCATGTGAACTGACTAGAGTCGGATATCGCAGGTGCTCAAGCGAGCGAGGCCCGCCCCCTGAATGACTACTATAGTGTAGCGATTGTTGTGGTGTGATAAAATACCGACCATGAGCTGTGATTGAGACCGGTAAAGAGAAAGTGGATTGATACGGTTGAACGAATGTCTTGTGAAGGAGAGGAAAATAAGTTTGATGGTTTATGGTCAGAGGAGAGAATATATTAAGAGTGCTAATAATAGGAGTGAAGTGTGCGGGGTTTTGATATATATTTGGTAACGACATAGTGGTTGCTGGCCCACCTGGGCCAAGGGATAAAGCCCTTACATTGAACGATATTTACCATTTAGTGAAGTGAGTCCGCTCGCTCACGTACCCGGTCCCATGATTAAGTACCCTAGGTGTGGATTTTCTGTCTGTGACGATGTAGCTTCACTAAGTTAATGGTACAGAGGGGGTCTCTCACGTGATAAGGTCTTGAGTAGCTTTCTCTATTCTCGTAACTTATTGTTCATATTCATTCTTACTGTACTTATTCTTATTTCATTGAATGCTAAGGACACTGCACCTTTTAACCCTCACAGTCTATGTAGAGATCGCGACAACACGCCAGCATATAAACGAACAGATTAATAACTAAGAATACACTATGAATATATATATAATAAATATATCATAATATTATATTATATATATAAAGATAATACGCCTTCTAGTTAGTCTGAGTATGCATGATATAGTATACTATTCGTAACCGATAGTGAGATATTGTATGAGCATCGCTCCTAGCCTTCATGCTAATAATACTATGATTAGAGGTGAATCAGTACTGAGTATTCTAAATTAGTACTAGTCAGCACAGTATTAGGGTAGTTTTATCTACCCTAGCGGCAAGATAAAACTCGACTGCGAGTAACTCACACAGGTTTAAGCTATTCGGCGCTATGTAGTATTTGGTGAGGTATATTACCCTACGTGATACCTGTATCACTCAAATTTCGATTTCCTGTGGGTCCCCCCCGTGTTACCGCCCTGCATTAAGGGATTAAAGCACGTTTAAAAGTAGTTGGATATATTAATATTATATATATATTTAATAATATACATGTATGCAGTAATATATATATTAATAATATGATACTAGTAGTATATATATAATTTATATATATATATTATATATTAATACTATATATTATATAATATATATATTATTAAATATCACTATTTAAATATATATAATATTATTATATTTATATACATTTATTTATATACATGACATTATATTATTAATCTTATATATTATAATATATATATTATATAATATTGAATATATATTATACATTATGGTATATTATATATTAATATATATATATATATATTATATATAATATATATATTATATTAATATTAATAATATATACTATTAATTATATTAATATTAGGATTAGGAAGCCAACTATCACTAATAGTGAGGATGATTTAGCTGGAAGTTTTCATTAGGGAGGAAAATAATCATGAGTTCACTGAGTCACTAAAGAATGAAAAATTAGCAATAATATATAATAGCTCATTTTATTT
>JABUQX010137210.1:20000-24553 GCA_015478945.1 Trachelipus rathkii | reverse complement strand
TGAGTTCTTTCAAAGGAACATCCACTTTTAAATCTTAAATCTTCCTTAAGCTGGCAGGCCCTTCAATATATATATATATATATATATATATATATATATATATATATATATATATATATATATATATATATATATATATATATATCTATTATGGTTGAGTGTACTTAATTAAAGCACACCTTTCCGCTCATACTTAATTAGGTTGGAGCTGTAATCGCTGATGGGATGAGCAGGTTCATTCCTTCTTCGACCAAATCTTTCTCTCCTCATAATCTATGGTTCGATCGTAATTATCTGGCAAAGTCGAGGCTAGAGACAATGCGTATCGCGGGTAGAAAAAATTCCGTTCTCTATCTTCATTTTATCAAAGCTAGAAATCGTTGCAGGGATACTCTTCACGACGAGCAAAGCCAGCTTTCAATCAAACGAAGTGCACTTCATATCCATGGTTCTCCCTACCCAGAGCAATTCTTTCTGATCTTTGCCAAAGAAACATCTCCCAACAACTTCTGTAAATCTACCTTTCCTCCTCTTATTCGATCTGAATGTTCTGTTGCTAACTCTCCAACTGAAAAGGCCTATCTCTTCGGCCTCCTATTTTTATCTAACTCAACCCTGGACGATTCTGGTATTCCTCTTCCTCCTCATATCTTCCTCAAGTTATCCTGTGCTTTACCTAAGATTACATTCGTCAGGTGCACTGGGCTCCTAAGTCTATATGGTTTGTTAGGAAGGTGGGTGTCCCGGATAGCATTCTCCACGAAGTTTGGAGGGTGTTCGGTGGCCTCTCTCGTTCTTCATCATTCTCTCATCCATGCCTTACTTTCCTCAGTATTCAGGAAGCGCATATCGTAATATATTCTGAAAAAGGAAGCCGCTCTAATCCTTCTAACTAACGCCCTATATCTAACCTGTGTTCTATCTACAAAAAGATCGCTGAAATACATACCTCAACTCTCATTTCTTAGACCATCTAGAATCTCATTCACTTTTTCCGATCGATAGTACGGCTTTCGGCGCTCGAGATCTACTGGTGATATACTTTCTATCTAACAGATTTACGGTTTTCCACCCAGGAATTACGGGAGACTTGCGTGGTGGCGCGCGGCATATCCAAAGCATTTGACCGGGTATGGCGCACGTCACTGCTCTCCAAAGCTCCCTTCTTTTGGATTTCCTCCTTCTCTTTGCCTACTTATTTCTAGCTTTCTTCATTCAAATCGCTCAATATCGAATGTTGTTGATGGGGCGACTTTTCTTCCTTTTCAATAGTGATGTTGCTCAGGGTTCTGTCTTATCTCCCTGCTTTATTCTTGCTTTTCATTAATGATCTTTTCGTCTGCACATCTAACTCTATCCACTCGCATTCCGATGACTCGACCCTTCACATTCTTCCACTCATTTCAATTGTGCTCCTTCTTTTACTTCTAGAATTGCCTCTCGTCTTAATCTTTATGATTCCATTCTCGCCGATCTGGATAGAATTTTCGGGTGGGGTCGTCTCAACCATGAAATTTAATTCTTCAAAACCAAACTTCTACAAATCTCCCTTTCTAAGACACCTTCTAACTTTCTATTTCTTTCGACGGTTCTCTCGTCTCCTATTAAACCCAATAAAGCACATGGCCTTAACATAAACAAATAATGTCTTGGAAACCTCACAGTCTGTGGTTATGGGCGGCCTCGAAACTAGGAGTTCTGTTTGAACTGCGGGGCTTTTTCTCTTCACGATTACTCCATTTATAGAACGGTCTCCATCTTTGTGTGCAGTGCTGCTCTCATATCTGGGGGCTCAGGTTTCACCCCGGCTTTGGATAGGGTCGAGTCAAAAAGCAAAGACTTATAAACTGTCCTGTTCTTTCTTCACTTGACCCTCTATCTTTTGCGGCGCGATGTTGGTGGTTTATCTCTTTTCTATAGGTACCCTAGCGGCAAGTGCTCGAGGAACTTTCCACTCGCGTACCACCACAGCAAAAAGACGCCCTCGGCCCAGCACAAGGGGTGCTGTGTCGTCACATGAGTTTATTGTTGATAATGGCAACTCAGACTAGTTCACTGTTGACTCCTTCTTTCACCACCTCTGTTCTGTGGAATTCTCTTCCATCTTCTGTGTTTTCCTACTCAATTTAATCTCCCTCTTTAAAGCCGCGTCTGTGCTCATCTGCTAATTTGCGTTAATTGAATTTTTGTTGATTCAACACCACCTCCTTGAATAGAGCTTTTCCCGTGAGAGGCATAATGCTAAAAAAAAAAAAAAAAAAAAATACACTAATATAGGATGACATGAAGTGTCCTTAAGATATGGAAATGCTTATAGACAGATAGAAATAGACCATTAAGATATATATATATATATATATATATATATATATATATATATATACCTTCTTATATATATATATATATATATATATATATATATATATATATATATATATATATATATATATATATAT
This sequence comes from Trachelipus rathkii, assembly GCA_015478945.1. NCBI lineage: Eukaryota > Metazoa > Arthropoda > Malacostraca > Isopoda > Trachelipodidae > Trachelipus > Trachelipus rathkii. The sequence continues at coordinate 22,097 of JABUQX010137210.1, read as the reverse complement.
ATATATATATAAACTATATATATATATATATATATATATATATATATATATATATATATATATATATATATATATATATATATATATATATATATATATATATATATATATATATATATATATATATATATATATATATATATATATACCCTGGTCTGATGGTTGCTGGAAAGTAGGCCACGGGAGGGATATGTCGAAACGTATCAGCGATCTCAAAATAAGGGTCATTAGCATTGAGAACCCATAATTTGACATCTCAAACGTCAAAATCTAACAATGTAAGGGAATTTCCCAAGTCAGCTGCGGTCGTGACATTCTTAACCTTACCAATGTATACAAAAAACTTAACATTATATTTCCAAAGAAAGGTCTATGAAAGGTTCATGTACAGAATATATATATATATATATATATATATATATATATATATATATATATATATATTTAACATATATATATATTACAACTATATATATATATATATATATATATATATATATATATATATATATATATATATATATATATATATATATATATATATATATATATATATACATATAATATATATATATATATATATATATATATATATATATAGAAAAAAGTATGTTATAGCTGAAAAAATAAATAAATTTATGTAAATATATATATATATATATATATATATATATATATATATATATATATATATATATATATATATGAACAGTAATTCAGTAAAACATACTGACTCAACCCTACCCTCTGCTCCACAAACATGTTTTAAGGTGTTCTGAAACAGTAAAACAGTAAATACGAACTTGTAATTGAATGCTGAGAGGGATCCGTAGTCAAACTTTGAAAGAACAACATAGAAAATCTAATATACGTTTTAGTCGATACCTCCAAGATATAAAAATAATATTTTTAGAAAAAACCGTCCATTATTAAAGTTTTTCGAAAAACAATTTAATGTTTTACGAAAAAGTTGTTATTTATAAATGAATACACGTTTTTAGTGACCCTAAAGCGAAAAAAACACTATAGCAAGTGTCCCCGACCGGCACTTTACAGGCTCCTTACCCTGCTAAAAGATACATCTTTACTGCTTTATACATTTGCTTTACCTATACATCCCATTTCTGAACTCCCCTTTAATAAAAATAATAAAGATTCTTATAATGGGTCTAGAATAGCAGTAGTTGTACTAGTAGTAGTAGAATTGGAAAAATCACATTAAGTTTAATAAAAATACAGATTCAAATTGTCAGGGTATTAAACAACAAGCTTGTCTACATTCACTTCAAACTTACTTACTTTCCATTGGCCAGGCCCCCAAGACAATATGTTGAATACAATACACTGGATGTTTACGTCCTGCGCCTAATAAAACTTCAATCTCCAATTGATAAGTCCACGACCTGTTGATACACTTTAATATATTATAAAAAGTGACCTACCAAGTTCAGCAACGAAGATCTCTGGATTGTTAGGTGTGACGACGGGTTCGTTTTGTACCCGAAACCAAGACTGGTGAACAATATTTGTTGTTGTAAAACGTACTAAAGATTCTCATCAAAACTCTATGCATATATCTCTAAAATGACTTCAGCATCAAGCAATAAATATTCGAATCAATTAATTGAATATTAAATAAAGTCAATAAGTGGAATATTTGGCGGAATCAAAGAAACAGACCAATGTAAATTTAAATAATTTTTAATAAAAAAATAAGAAAATTATTCACTGCTTTTAACAAATCATTAACGAACGTATATATCAAACAATATGCAAAGTCATATATACATATGGGTTTGCATACATATCAATATATATGTTGAGCAGTATTTCCCTTGAGACAAAATAATAAACTAAAGTGATTTATATCTCTGGATATATATTAATATATTCAATATAAGAATATATACACAAAAATATAATCACTGGTAACGCTCTATGGCATGCATTAAATTTACAATCTATATATATTCACGAACATATATATATATATATATATATATATATATATATATATATATATATATATATATATATATATATATATATATATATTTACATGCGCCCAAATATATATATGAACGAAAGATTTACAAG
>JABUQX010137210.1:0-2500 GCA_015478945.1 Trachelipus rathkii | reverse complement strand
TTAACTTTTTGAAAGTTTGTAAAATTTAAAAAAGGTATTTAAGATATACATAAATCAAATTTTGTAATCGATGAATTCAATACTTATAATGAATTATTAATTATTAACAAAAGAAAAATTTAAATGTTGCTTGTCTGCAAAAATATTTAGGATCGTGTCACAGAAATCAATGGAAAATTGTTTCCTTCCGCTCCTTTTATTATCGAGGAAAAAGTAATACTTTAAAATTTATTTTCGAAACTTTTATGCAACAATTAATGTAATATATATTTAATATATATATATATATATATATATATAAATATATATATAAGATATATTAGATATATAATATATATAATATTATATATATATATTATATATATATATATAATATATATATATATATATATATATATATATATATATATATATATATATATATATATATATATATATATATATATATATATATAATATATATATATATATATATATATATATTATATATATATATTATATATATAATTATATTGATATATATATAATATATATATATATATATATATATATATATATATATATATATATATATATATATATATATATATATATATATATATATATATATATATATATATTATAATATATATATATATGAAATTATGTCCGTAGATTAAATCTTATATTAATAAAAATGATTCATATATTTTCAGCATAAGAATAAATCTAATTTTCTAGATATTTTACTTCCTTTTATTATCTATTTACCTTTAATAAAATATTATATTATTTATCATTTGAACAGGGTTATGACTATCTTAAGCTAATAAAAGATAAAATGACATAAAGTCCAATAATTAGAGATAAACATTTGTAATCACTTCAATTTTTCTACAGTTTAAGCTTTGGTCATAAAAAAACCAGCAGGGTCGTAGCTTTCTGTGGTGTTTTTATAGGTAGTGACAATGAAGTGTATTTAAAAGTGAATAATACACAATATCAATAGTTGGAGTCTCAAGCAGTTACGATTTTAAAACAAATATATTTTGTAGCACTATAATGTCTGTGCTAGCAAAGAACTGTATGAAATATAAAGAAAAGAAATGTAATAAAACAGTTATAATATTAATATCAATATTATAATTATGGTTTATAACAATTGGAAATATTCACAATTGATTCAATCGAACAGAACTAAGCTACGAATGAAAGCTAACTGCCTTGGGCGGAAAAGGCGTGTCACGTTGACTCGAAATTGTGATGCTTGTCGTCAAGAAGTCACTTTGACTTTATCTAGTGAGTCGACTACTCTGATATTTAAGCCCCTTTTTGGAAATTAAAGTTATCTTGAAAATTTTTGAAAAAAAAATATTACAATTATAGGGTATTACAATTTTATTTTACTTATATAACTAACCTGAATAATTCCTTTGCATAGAGTTCCATCAATTCGTAGTCAGAAGAATTTTGCCAACGTAAAAGAATTTCAGCCTTATAGAGGGTGAGGATTAAGGAGGATGATAGGATATAGGGACTGGATGTGGAAGGGTATCGTAAGTATCCAAGTCAATGTCATCGTCAACGTTAATGGCTCGTAATCTATGAGGTACAAGGCGGATGATAGAAGGTCCAGGTCGGTTTGAAATGTCTAGAGGGATTCTAGGAGTCAAGGCAGTATCAGGGGTTACAGGTCTGTAGTAGTAACGGGATTAGCTGTTTTAGGCATGGTTAGTTTTAGTCGTTTAAATAAAATAATGAATAAAGTGCATGATATAGCAATGATTACAATAAAGAAAAAGCTTGAAGCATATGAGATAGTGGGAACATAAGAAAATAACGTAGAGTGATGATTCAAAGAAGTGTTGATACAATCTAATTGGTTATCCTAAACAATTTTAGGCGATTTAACAAAATAAGGGAACTGAGAAAAAGTGAGATACAAAAATGAAAATAAAATGGATATGTCTATGATGGAGTAGTTTATTAATTTCATAGACTTTAATACATGGGAAAGATTCGTAAAATTTTTTGATTAGTCGTTAAAACACATCCTTGATTCAATACGAAAATATTGGAGAGAGATAAAGTAGATTGAAATAGAATGCAAGCAGTTCAGTTGGGCGTCAACAGGGTTATTGAAAGATATGATGATTTCAGAATGCGCAGATGTGGAGTATGGTTCATCAGTGAGATGATATTCATGGTTACAATGTAATCGTGTTGAGGACTTAACATCATTGAAAATGTTATTGGTGTATAAGAATAATTCACAAGATAGAGAAGTAAATGAATTAAGAGATTGGAACATGGGACATATAGAGTTATTCAAAACATGTAGACATTGGGAAAATTGAATGTTTGACATGAAACTGTATTTCATAACAGACTTGTTTACGAAAAACATTGATTATTTAGATCCAAAGATGATTCTAGAGTGTCTTTTTGAAGTAGGAGTAGGGAAAGGAATCATACGATAGGATTTGTAAATGTTTTGATCTGAGAAAGGAATAATGGTGAC
>JABUQX010137209.1:37500-39306 GCA_015478945.1 Trachelipus rathkii | reverse complement strand
CAGTAGCCACTTGTTCATCAGAGGTGATGTTGCGCGTATCGTGAAACGCTCACTTTCGTGCACTTTCAATAGTGTAGAGTAGTGTAGTAAGTGTAGTGAGTAGGTAGGTGGAGTGGAGTGGGTGGAGTGGTGGAGTAGGTAGATGGAAGTAGATGGAAATATAATATAATATATTATAAATATAATATAGTATAGTATATTATAGTATAGTATAATATAGTATAGTGAATTGAATTGAATTGAATTGAATTGAATTGAATTAGATGTACCCCAAGATATATTTATTCAGTATTTCTTACAGAGCTTTAATTGAAATTAAAACTAACTTAAATAATTGAAACTAAATAGGTCTTAAAAATACTAAAGTATTGACACAAGAGGATTTCAGGTGCCTGCTATCTTAAAAGTTTATAGAATATGATGAGGAAGAATAAGGAACTAAGGAGGGGTTAAAGCGTGTGGGAGAAGTTCTACGAGAATAGGAGAGTCATGGCCACTCCTTTGCATCACCTTAAACTCCCCCTGGCACTATATATCGTTGCGATTATCTTAAATATTATTTGCTTTATTTAAAATTTCAAATAAACTTGAGCTAATATGCAAAATTAAACTAAAATGAAAAAAAATGCACATCTATCTAAAAAGCACTTGGCAACTCATATTTTGGAGGATTATTGCCATTATTAAAAGCTGAAACATAATATTTAAATCAAGGCTTCTATATATATATATATATATATATATATATAACATATATATATATATATATATATATATATATATATATATATATATATATATATATATATATATATATATATATATATATATATATGATTCACATGTTTCAAAGTATTTACTTTAAGAAAGTGAATTTTCATATTGGTAGATTTTTTTTTAACTTTAGTATTATTATGCTGTTATTAACATTATGGAAATACAAAAAAATACAGAAGGAAATTACAAAACCCATTTAAAATAACAAAACAAAATTGGAAAATAAAAACAAAAGAATATATATATGCGAAATCCTCCTTGCGGAAAAATATGTAAATAAAACTGAATTGAAACAACTTTTTGAATATCTTTTAACCTTTAAGTTCAATTATTCGTTAACGCTGATGATTAACCTTTATACATAAAGGTTAATTACTGTTAACAAATCAAGATATTAAACCAATTACCTTAATTTTTAAACAGTGATTAACCTTTATATATAAAGGTTAATTACTGCTAAAATCAAGACTATTAAACCAATACCTTATTTAAAGCAATATTAACCCGTATAAAGGTTCAATTACTGTTAATAAATCAAGATATTAAGACAATTACCTTAATTTTTAAACAGTAATTAACCATTATATACAAAAGTTAATTACTGTTAACAAATCAAGACATTAACACAATTACCTATTTTTAAACAGTAATTAGCCATTATATATAAAGGTTAATTAGTTAACTAATCAAGATATTAAACCAATGACCTTAATTTGTTAACAGTAATTAACCTTTATTTATAAATTGTTTACAGATTAAGAATTGACCAATATCAATAGGAAAAATGTATCTTAGTTATGTTTGTCGCTATAATTTCTCAGTCACTCAGCTAGGTCCGATTATTCCTTGAAGATGTGCACGTGGGGTGCTTCAGCTTTATTTTCCTATAAAAATATAAAATAATAACCAAATATGTATAGCTCTAATAGCTCTTCAAGATTCAAGTATTGTATAACTTTTCAAGTTTCAAGTAATAACAAGCCCATATTTTAAAGAATAAAGTTAATTTTTATCATATTCTTCGTAATA